>MU184210.1:125325-155278 GCA_016904865.1 Pissodes strobi
GTAAATAAACTTGTTACTGTTTTTATCGATGTGTCTCCTTTATTATCTCTTCTCAACTTGACGTAGTGCGTTCCTAAATCTGGGCTACTCTCCTACACGCTAAGTAAGGCGTGGCGTCACCAAGAAAAAAAAATACAATTCGTGACAGTATAAACAATATTCCGGGTGTCAATCCGTTCGTATTGAAATTTTTCATCTTTGCTTCGTTTCTGGGCTCGAACTGATGCTGGGATCATAGAAAAATGTTATAGGGGGAGCTGGAATTCTGGGATCCGTGTGCGTCTGCTTTTATAGGCTGGCGTCTGCGCAGATTGTAACGTGGCATTGACTCCGCCTCCGTTGGTTCCATTATTTCTTGCTTCAGCAATGTTCTGGTTGGTTTATTGAGTGGAGCTGGGGAGATTTTCTTGAATCCTGAGAAATGATTTCCAAATTTTTCGGATGTAGAGAGCGTCGCGCGTCGTCTCGCTTATTGAGCTGTCCGTTCTTTTCCATTCCTAGAGCTTCTCTGATTATGCGAGTTTTGTAATGGTCCACTGTGGCTACTTGTCTAGCGTTGTTGAAAACGATGGAGTGTCCTGTTGTTAAGTGGTGTTGGTAAATCGCTGCTGTAGTCTGCTTCGTTCTGCTGCTTATGAATTCTAATTGAACTTCGTCTATTTGTCTGCCCTATGTATGATTTTTGACAGTTTCCGCAAGGTATGCTGTACACTCCCTTGGTCCTTTGGATTTCCGAGTACTTGTGCTAAGGTTCGCTGTGGCTTGATTTGATGCTTCCGTAGAATTCTGCCGACTTTGTCAGTGACGTCCTTTATATATGAAAGTATGGCTTTTTGCATGTCCTGTTCTTCGATGCTTTCTGGTTTATTCCTTGTTTGTTTTTGTTGACTAACTGCCTTCCTAATATTGCTTCCAGAGTAGTCATTTTATTTAAGGGCGTTTGTTGTTAGTTTTATTTCTTCTTGGGCAGGTTTTGTTAGACGATAGGACCGACCTATCATTGTATTTGCCACGGACTGGATTTATGAAGGGGGTGATGGGATTCGGTGTTTAGATATATGTTGGTATACTATTGGATTCTGCTGTGAATTTGGTTCAGATTGACCAGGAAAGTGTCCAACTGTTCTCTACCATGGGGCCATATAATGAAGATGTCATCTACGTAGCGTTTCCATAGCGTGGGTTTGAAAGCTGCGTTTCGTAGGGCGACTCTTTCGAAATACTTCATGAAGAGATTTGCGATGACTGGTGACAGCGATGATCCCATGAGGGCGCCATCGGTTTGACGATAGATCTGGTTATTAAACATCAAATAGGTGCGTTTTTCAGACAGTGTTCCGATAATTCGATAACATGTGCTGGAAAATACTCATTCATGGCGATCTTGTCTAGGTCCTCATCGATCGGTATGCTGGGGTAGAGTGTGACGATAACGTTTTCGCCTAAATGGAGGTCCTCGAGTATTCTGGTAAGGTGTTCTGAATTTTTGACGTAAGATTCCGCAAGTTATGTAATTGGTTGCATTATTCTTGCAAGATATCTCTCTAGTTTTTGTGTTGGAGAATTCACTGCACTTACGATGAGTCTTAAAGGCACCGGGTTTGTGTATCTTGGCTAGGCCGTAGAGTTTTGGACTTTTCTCGTAGGATGATATTTTTCTCAATCTCTGGGTCTAAGTTTCTTTTGGTTTTAGTGATCTTTTCTAAGTAGGTAGTTGGATCCCTGTTGGATTTTTTATATGTTTTATCCTTAAAGATATCCGCCATTTACCATTAAATATAATCAAAGATCCCTGTAGTTGGAGTAGTTCTTATGGTTCGAACAAAAACAGGATTTTTATAGAAGAGGCTCCCAACAAGGCTAAACTGTTTTGAATCTAAGTTACCTTATTTAGCAATAGTGCAAGCTCTCGAGAAATAATATTATAGAAACACTTTCCATATTATCGGCATAATATTATAACATAATCGTATTTAGTTAACAACTATACATAATATATGTTTTGAAAACATGTTCCATAATAAGGCATTAAAACGCAAATAGCCAACAATCTGTTGGTACTTAGGCCGGCTTTCAAGGCAAATAGACTAGAAAGGTCGCGCTGATACGGTTTTCTCACAATTGTACCGTTTCAAAGGCATTGAAACTATGCATATTTATGGAAATGTATCGATTATTGAAATGTACCGTCGATTACTTGAATATTTATAACAAATAGTTTTAAATGCCCTACAAAGTGTCAAACGTGAGGAATTGCAAACTTGGCGAGGCACTGGGCAGTTCTGAATATATTGGTTGACAAAATATTACTTGTAGGGCGAAATGCGTCTTATAAATACTTAAAATAGCAGCAGTGTTTATTATAAATAAATAGAAGGTAGAATTTTGGTTCAAATTTGCAAACGAAATAAATTATTATCGATACAAAAAGTCGACGTACCAACACTATAAGATAGACTCTCCTTGTCATTATTCGTAAATTAGGAAAAGTTGAATTGACATTTATCCATAAGTTTAAAAAGAACTATATTTTATCGTTCTTATAGTTTATAAGATGTAATTAATATTATTTTCTCTATACCGATGAAATAACGTACCTATCTACTTTCAAAGCATTTTAAAAGAAAACGAACCACAATGATTCAACAATTACGTATATGTTGTATATTTACAGATATAGTATATTTCCATAAGCCTGTTGCTTTTACTAATTCCGTTATTCAACAAAATCTATATTTCTAGCCTTCGTGCGCATTAAGACCACTGAATATGCAATTTGCTAAATATTACATAAGTTACAACGTCGTGCTTATTGCTTGCCAGTTTCATTATCCACGATGCCGTATTTATACATTTTACGTGCCCATACGATACTAAAAATATTAAGAGAACCGAAATAGATGACAATTATTTTAACTTTTATCGCTAAGTATTAAAAATAACTTGCTCTTATTCATTAGTAAGACATTAAGAGTACAGTAGGACAGTTGATTATCTTCACTCTAAATCATTTGACTAAGGCAGTTGGCAGTATTGACTCTGACATTTCCTCTTCCCTTTTATATGATTCGACTTTAAAAGGTTATTTTCAGGGGTGGACTACTACTTTTTTAATTGTCTCATCATAAGGTCATATTTTGGTATGACCCGTACAAAAATATGCTCTCATTAATAAACCCTTGGCAGGACGGTTGGTCCTCTGTGTCTAAACCATTTAACTAATATAACAGTGGATTTTTTATATTAAATATAAATAATTATGTTTAAGGCACTTTATCACTACATGAAGAATTGCTATATGTTATAATGCTTGTGATTATAAGTAACGAAATGGTTCATAGGATACCAAATTATTTCCAAGCAAATTCTCTCTATACTGTTTATAATTGTTCGTTTATAGGGTCGTATTTTGGAGTGACCCTAGAAATGTCCTCGTTTGTACATCATTAGAGTGCAGTAAGACAATGGATCTGCCAGCTTACCAGTAATTCCTGGCAAGTAATTTTTGCTGTCATGCCAGATATTTACTGTATCTGGGTTTTATTTTTATTGAAATAACATGTAGAATATTTTTAAATTTGTAACATTAGTAAATTAAAATCGATAAAAAAAAAGGTGTGTTCTTAAAACCATACTACAGAAGTGAAAACTTCAACAAGTCGAGATTACTATAATGAAATACAATATACAGGGTGCTACAAATTCGATCGCATGCATGGGGATCTCGGGAACCGTAAGAGATACAAGTTCGGTTAAATTAAGACAAAGTTGTCCAATTTGATGCACAACAAGAAGCCGTTTTGAAATTTGAAAAATTCCAAAAACTTCCGGAGATATATGAAGAAAACCGAAGTTTTCCAAAATCGTTTTTATTCTTTTCTGACGTAATTTGAAAAGGTATTTTAAAATAAATAACAATTTTTCATTGCCACTTCCTCCTCTACAAGATGACATTGTCAAATTTAAAATCCTTCTTATTCTAGCAACCATCAAAAACTTAATTTTTTAAATGCGGTCCTGGATATATTTTTTGTTTTTCGTTGCCTTTTAGCCTCCTTAAGCCAATGACGTATCGCAAAAAAAATTATAATTTATGAAAAATTCGCCCTCTCTGTCTAACACATTATTTTATTTAAATCCATCCTTATTCAACGCACTGAAACTTGGAAACTTTTATGTTTAAATGAAGTATGGGTAAATTTGGACTAGGTAAACGATAATATTTGAATTTTATTGAGAAAGAAAAGAAAATAGATTTTCTTTGGCCAACGTTTTAAAAAATGTATCCCTAAAACCCCACATTTTCCGAAACGTTGGCCAAGGGCATCCTAGTTTTTCAAGCGAAATAAAATACTCATTTTCCATAAAAATAATGCTTTGAATAAGGACGGATTTATAAATAAAATAATGTGTTAGGCAGAGATGAGCAATTCAGAGCATAACCAAGACCCTATTTTTAAAAAATAAGTTAATGATGGTTGCTAGAAGACGAAACGTCGGATTTGAAATGTAATAATGTCTTATTGCAGAGGGGAAAAAGTGTTATTTATTTTAAAATATTTTTTCAAACAACGTCAGAAAAACATAAAAACGATTTTGGAAAATTTCGTTTCTTTACGGATATCTCCGGAAGTGTTCAGAATTTTTCAAATTCCAAAACAGCATCTTGTTGGGCATCAAATTGCGCAATTTTACCTTTATTTAACCGACCTCGTATCTCTTACGGTTCCCGAGATCCCCATGCGAGCACTTGAATTTGTAGCAACCTGTATATAATTATAAAGGTATATTTGCTCTAATTAATCTTCATTCGACTCCTATACGAACCGCGCGTCGTGTAGGACCTGATATTGGAGTTCTCAGGTAAATCGAGCTCTGCGGTACTTTTATTCTCGCAATTCCGGGTATTTTATACGTGTTGTTTTTGGCTTGCTTTTCTACTAGGCGTAGATCAGTAAAGGCCAGTGCAGTTTATCTGCTATTTTTTAGTATTTCGGGGACGGAATCCCGAAAAAACACTGAAATAATGTCAGGTGAAACTGACGACGATATATCACAGCTATCTGTTGAGTCAGACTCTGACAAAACTTCAAGTGATAGAAGAGCACGCTATTTTTTGACTAAATTAGCGAAACTAGCAAACGAATGCCAAGAATGCACACATTTCACGAAAATTTTCGAAAACGTCGATAACAGTACGCAATCAGAGATGCAATTAGCTTGTGATAGAGTCAAAGTTCACTTAAACGAGGCCCATAAGACCATATTTCGGCAAAAGAAGACGGTTCAAGCCCGCGTAGACTGCGGCAACCGTAAAATAAAGAAAACAGAGACGGCAATAGCATCTGGTAGTACAGAAACATCACCTACCTTCAATAAGAAGCAGAAGTTAAGGAATGTACACACAGATAAACCACAAAAAATGGATATCACTGAAAAATAGTTAACTGATAGGAACGATGGCCAAAACGAACAGGCCTCGCCTCCATCCATCAATTCTATGTCCCTCGTAGTAGAAGATAAAACGAACGACTGCGTTTTCAAGGCCCCGTACAAATTAGGGCTCGGAACTTTATTCGAATAATTCGAATATTCGAATATTCGATTATTCTAAATTCGAATTTTTTGTTAGTCAAAAAATTCGACTATTCGAATAATTCGACTATTCGAATATTCAACTATTCAAATAATTCGACTATTTGAATTATTCGAATAATTCGACTATTTGAATTATTCGACTATTCGAATAATTCAACTAATTGACTATTCAATATTCGTGTTTTTTTTGCTCATAAATTAAATTTAACTCTGGCTAATTTTTGAAGTTGCTCATTTAAATTTAAACACATGACGAAAGTCATGTTTTCGTAGTTTTCAAGCACCCAAATATCCAGATCTTAAAAAATATGTAAAACGTTATCTTTGCGTGCCTGCAACATCTGTTCCATCAGAGAGAGCTTTTTCTAATGCTGGTAATATTGTTAATGCAAAACGAAGCTGCCTAAAATCTGGCAATGTTAAAAAACTTTGTTTTCTTAATGTAAATTTGTAATATTTAAGTTTACGTTGTTCCTCATTATTTTCTACTTTAGCCGTTTTGAACTATTTGTTTGTTATTTTTAAATCTTATTGTACAAACGTAGTACGAAATGTAATTTTTTTGAGTTTATTTAAGAGTTTTTATTCTTTTAGGTTATTTTTTTGAGTTTATTTGTTTGTTGTTCAAGAGTTTTTATTTGTGAGGTTTTATTTTTAAATGTTTATTTAATAGATTTATTGGTATGTTTTTAATGTACCCATTATTTTTCGATAATAATATAATATTTGAAACGACTTTTTCGGTATTTAAATAAACGGCTGTTCAAATATTTGACTACCAACCTAATTGATTATTGGAATATTCGAATAATCGAATTATTCAAACACTTAATTTGAATTATTCGAATAATCAAATTATTCGAATAATTCGAATTATTCGAATAATCGAATTATTCAAACACTTAATTCAAATAATTCGAATATTCGAATTATTCGACTATTCGAATAATCCGAATAACGACTAATCGAATACAAAAATATCAGAAATTCCGAGCCCTAGTACAAATCTCTTAGCTTTAAGAGAAATATACGGAATGTTTATTTGAATACGGGGGACATGCAAAGTGCGCCACCACTAGTACCCGTGAGCAACCGCTTCGAAGTTCTCACGGATACCGAAAATGAATTAGAAGACATCGAAATCGATGACGCTAATAGCGAGACCTCCTCACAGGCCCCTATTCAGCATAGAATCATCACCAGAGCGAAGGTAAAGACAGTAAAACCAAAACCGAAGACTCCGCTCAAACAAAAACCAGCGCTACCGCCACCATTAGTCATAAAAGGAGGCCCCATTAGTCATCGAGAAATCAAGCAAACCCTGCAAAATACGAGAGTTATCGAGTACAATCTCAAATATACTCGAAACTCTATCATAATTTATTGCAAGCACAATAAAGACTGGACTACCCTTAAAAGGCTCTTTGATAGCGAAAAACTCGAGTACCATTCTTACGCCGAAGCCTCGCGGAAGACACACGCCTTCGTCCTGCGAGGCCTAGATGGCGATATATCAGAAACTGAGGTACGTAATGCTATAATAGATGAGCATAATCTCAATGTGAAAAACGTGTTTAAAATGAAGAAAACTCGAGTTCCACTGTACCTAGTGGTACTTGAGGCCTCAGTAACACTGAAAAAGCTTAATCAAGACTGTAAGTTAATCTCAAACGTCCGCGTCTCCTGGGAGAACAGGAGAACCGCCAAGCCGCTTATGCAGTGTAAGCGGTGCCAGGGGCACGGACATGCTTTCAGCTTCTGCAAAAGAAACTATGCCTGCTCTAAGTGTGCTGGAGCGCACCAAATCACCGAGTGCACTAGTGACATTGTAAAATGTGCGAATTGTGGCGGTGATCATAGATCTATAAGCACCATGTGCCCCATCTATCAGTTCAAAATTCAACAGCTCCAACCACCCAAAGCGCAAACAACAAAGACATTTAAACCCGCACCACCCTCAGCCCACCCCGCCTGGTAAAGCAGTAGATCATCAGGCAACAGAGGAGAGGCAGCGAGGAGGTACGAAGAACACTTTCCGGCCCTGAATCCAAGAGAAGAAAACATAAATTCTAAGGTTAGTGGCAATGATGTCGATCAAAATAAACAGCCCGCGATCCAGAATCGTAATTTCATTCAGCCCTCAGCTCCGTTAAATATCGCTAACAATCTAAACGATCTACAAAATGCAGTTTCGCGAATTAATAATATTGTAAATTTCGCAGAATTAATTAAAGCTCTTAATGATTATGCGAATATCTTAGAATCTTGTCGGGGTAATAGATTTGAAATACTCCAAGCCTCTATGAAATTCTTTACCGAGGATTTCAACAAATACAACATATAAACAATGCCAATTAACATATTTAGTTGGAATTGTAACGGCATCCGCTCTAAACTTGGAGAGTTTAAGCATTTCATTTACAATAATCCTGACATCCATATAGCGTTTATTTTGAAAACCAAAATAAATGAACAATTCACACTGAAATTACGCGACTTCCATGTACTGAGATCTGATAGGCCTAATCGACGCGGAGGAGGTGTGGCCTGTCTGATCCGCAAGTCCTTCCGTTATAAGCGCGTCCTAGGCGCACGAACTATCATCGAGCATGTTGCTCTCGAGACGGAAGGTGGCTTGCGGGTCTGCGGCGTTTACACTCCTCCGAATCTCCGCCTCACGGATGCCGACATCCTTGAATTACTTCCTGCTGGCAAGAAGACGTTGCTGTTGGGGGATCTAAACGCTACGCATGCTGATTGGCGAGGAACCACCAACGGTAGCGGACGGATCGAACAAAACATCGACATAGTATACCATCAGACTCCAAATCCTACATACTTCCATGCATATTATCCGACTCCATCGTTCCTAGATATTGCTATTACCAGAGGAATAACCAACACCTCGCCGCTTCAAGAGCTAAACGTTCTAAACTCGGACCACCTTCCAATCAGGATTTCCCTGCGTGGCAGGGTACAACAACCGCAGGAAACTTTCATGTCATCCAGAAATCTTGATTGGAGAGACTTCCGAGCGAGGCTAAGCGAGGCAGTTACTATTCCAAGGCAAATAGACACTATCCCAGAACTTGAGAGCGAGGTGCAAGCTCTAGTCACAAGCATCCTGCGCGTCCGTGACGCAATATGTCCTACTGTCAGAAGACAGACACATCCAGACTCACTACCTGAAGGTATCCTAGACCTGATCACTTTCCGGAACCGTATCCGGCGTAGGTGGCAGAGAAACAGGGCTTTCAACGATCGAGCACGTGTCGTGGCCCTCACGACAATCAAGGCACAAATACGTACATACAGGAATGAGGCGTGGATGTCATATGTAAATAATATTAACAGAGAAGACGGTTCTTTGTGCAAACTCGCCAGGCGAGTTCGCGGAGGCACCGTAGAATTTCCTGAGATACACCATAATGGTAATGTCTTAATAGACGATAATGGGAAAGCGGAGGTCTTCGCAGACTACCTGGAGAGTGTCTACGAGGAGTCGCCTGACTCCACACCATTCCATACTCACGTCAACACTATTGCCGAGCAATTTAAGCGCTCAAAGCACCCGATTGCCCCCGCAGTGCTCGATAAAATGCTGGTCACGCCTACTGAGATTAAAAAAGTTCTTTCTCGCCTGCCCGGAAACAAAGCCCCAGGTCCCGACGGCATTCCGTATATCCTACTCAAGAATATGCCGAATAAAGCCGTCATCCTTCTCATGCACATTGTAAATGCAATAATGCGCCTTCAACACTTCCCCATTCCCTGGAAGAACGCAGTGATAATACTGTTTTTAAAACCGAATAAAGATCCGAAGCTGACCGCTCCGTATCGCCCCATTTCTCTTTTAAATACTCTTGGAAAAGTTGCTGAAAGGCTCTTGTTGTCGATGGTAAACAGTGCGGCTGATCTTGCCTTCGGAGCAGTTCGGTTTTCGCCGCGGACATAGTACTACTATGCTCGCGGCGAAGGTTGCACAAGACGCCTATAATGGCTTCAACGAGGGAAAATCAACAGCATTGCTTCTGCTTGACATCGAGAAAGCCTTCGACAGGGTATGGCATAACGGCTTAGTTTATAAGCTGTTTGCCATGCATGATATCCCATTGCACCTCACGGCATTAATTGCTTCATATCTTGCCGATCGCACCTTTTCGGTGCGGATTCACAGTGACGTGTCGCGGAGACGGCACATACAATCAGGTGTGCCTCAAGGAACAGTATTATCACCGCAATTATTCAGTCATTATATAGCTGACTTCCCGTTACACCCCTCCAACTCCGTTGGCCTGTACGCTGATGATGCCGTGATCTATTCACAATCATCTGACGTGCAGGTCTCGAAGCATAACCTAGAACTTCACCTTGATCTTCTAGTCCCTTATTACAAGGACTGGAAGATCAACCTTAACGTGTCAAAGACCGAACTAAGTATTTTATCTCAAAAACGCAATATTGACATGACTCCTATAGTCATTAACAACATGGCAATCAGGCCGAAGAATCGAATAAAATACTTGGGGATAGTCTTTGACCAAAAACTCAATTTCTCCAAGCAAATTGCGGCGATAAAAGCAAAAAACGTTGTAGTTCAGAAGAGTCTGAACACCCTAGTGAGGACAAGGTCATTTTTGAGTCCTGCTAACAAACTCATAATCTACAAGTCGATCATCAGGCCAACTCTATTATATGGCGCTCCGGTATGGTGTTCTGTAGCCAGAACACACCTAAAACATCTGCAAATAATCCAAAACAGATATCTGCGATCCGCGGTCTTTGACCGTGTCCGAA
This sequence comes from Pissodes strobi, assembly GCA_016904865.1. Lineage (NCBI taxonomy): Eukaryota > Metazoa > Arthropoda > Insecta > Coleoptera > Curculionidae > Pissodes > Pissodes strobi. Next base: position 135,721 of record MU184210.1, read on the forward strand.
TCGAGGAACTGCATGATATGGCAAACATTGAGTACATAGATCAGCATATTGATAAAATATCGTGCAGTTTCTTCGAGTTTGGAATCAGGCGGTCGCCTGTGACAGCGAGGATCGCAGATATCAGGTACAATGCAAATTTCGGCCTGAAATTCGGCCCTATCTATAAAAATACGGCACTTTTCTACCAAGAATTAAGACCGCCCTAGCCGCCACCTCGATCAATCCAAACACACTAAGTTCCTCAAAATCAAACAGCCCTACAGTTCCGTTAAACAAACCATCTCACACAAGCGCCAAAGCTATCGGCAGCATAAAAACCGCTATAGACGGCGCCCCTACCTCAATAGACAGAGGGGAGGAGCTAGCCGCAGCATCTTCTCACGTTTGAAGCTGAAGCCTCAGACTCAGCATTGCCCGCATCGCTACACTTGCTGTCCTCTCCCAGGCAAACACTCTAAGTTTCCAGCAGCCGCGATATGTTGTATGATCTTGACTGAGGCATTATGCCTTGACATTGTATATATTGTATATATTTTATGTGTGTATGTCCTCCTCGACCAAGGCAAAGCCTAATAACATAATTGTATATATTGTATATATCTGTGTTAAGTGTTGTGTCGTCCAACGTGAAGCAGGGTTTTTTTCATGCTTTCCCTGCCTTGTCGCTTCTCATAAAACAACCCGGAAAACTAGAAACAAAGCACAAAGAAACCTGGCGAACAACCCACGTAGCCAAATTAAAGGGATATATCCCATAGAATTCTGATTGGACATCATTGCCGCTTACCTTTTGCGAATTAGGGCCGACATCAGCCCGCGTCCTAGGATGTTTAGTCCTCGAGTAAGTGAGAGCATAATACAGTGCGCACAAGAAACTCGCTATACAGACACCTAATACACTTTGCACTAGGTTATAGGTATAAAAATAATGTAATGTTGAAAATAAATGTTTATCTATCTATCTATTGATCTTCATTTGTGTCATAGTCTAAGAATGAAGGGTTTATGGTAGTGATTTTATCCGACTGAGCGTTACATAGTCGAGCGTGACCACTCAGTCTCATTCACTACCCAAGAAAAAGTGCAGTGTTGAACGCGCCTAAAAAAGTTTTCCCTCCAATAACAAATAATACTTAATATGGTGTGCGATATCTAAGAAAATTGTGTAGAATACAAAAATGGGGGAAATAAGCTGAATAATATGAATATATTGAAATTATTTACCAGAAAGGCTATACTTTAATATTGAAAGTAAAATTTTGCCTCAAAATCCCCTATAAAATCAGCAGATATGGTTGATTTTCGCTTCAAAATTTTCAAATTATTCGATCTTGGCCCATTTTACTGGTTTTAAATTATTTTAAATGGGATTCAAGGCAAATAAATGTACATATTTACTTACTACAACGACTTCACGCACCGATAGTCTGAAAATCAAATTTTACCTTTTACGCAAGGAAATACCCAAATTTTCTGATTCTGACACATTTTTCCGTCTTCAAGCGGTTCTCAATGAGATTTCAGACGATTTAAAATATCTGCTTATTTAACGTAAACTTATATTGGCTTGAAGTTGCTTGATATGCGTTGAAATCACACGTAAATTTATCGAAATATGAAAAACTTGAGATTTTTTTTTCAATTTCTGTATCAACTTCACTTTTCTCATATTTTCCGATCTCATACAAAAAATTTTGAAGAACTTTTTTACAACAGATACATCGAGGTTTCCGAATTTGAGATTGTTTTTTGAAAGTAGCTATGCATTGGCTGGCAAGTACGCTTAAAGTAGACTTTTCAAACTGAAATTCAAAATATCACCAATTCGGCATTTTCAACCGTATTGCGTATATTGTACTCGTAAATCCTCTCTTTAATGCACGAAGGTTTGTTTTCTCTTGTTTATTCGGTTTTCCAGTAATAAAATATTAAATGGTGTCATGTCAAAATTCAAAATGGCGAAAAGTTTATATTCAACTGGAAGTTGAGCTCATCCTGTATGAAGGCATCATCATTTGTAAAGTGTATTCTTGTACGATTTTAAACGTAGATTCTCGTTAAGTGATTATCTTTTCTATAAAACAATTATTATTTTTCTAGAAAAAAATTAAAACCTAAGTTTTTTGGCATATAAATCGATCGAAAAGTCCATTTTCCCAACATTTTCGAAACAGAGCAGCATTTAGACAGTTTTTCTCCTAAAAATTCTCTATCGAACTATCGTGTCAATTTTTCAATTTATAAAATATTTCTGCTTTTTTAAAAAAATTTGTTTGGGTTAGTTTCAGTTACTTTTATTATAATTCAGTACTATTTTGAATTAATTCCCATTCATATACTATTTTAATAATCTTCTTTATTTTATGGAAAGAGGAAGAACATTGTTTCTTTGCAAATCACGAGTTTTTCCAAATTTTACGTATCTAGAAGATTGCTGCAATTAAAACAATATGCATTCCAGATTTTTTTAAGTACTACCCTACATGAGACACCAACATACAATATATTGCATCAGAAAAATAATAATTTACAACACTCAATCCTCAATTTTGCCAAATTTTCATAAAAGAAAAGAGCAGTATTAAAAACAACTAAAACTTGGAGGTATCGCTAGTAATAAGGAGCAACATTTAATAAATATATATTATGATAAATTCGAGAGTAATACATTAGGTTTTTGTCTTGATCCACTGTTGATCTCTCCCGCTAGGCTGGTAATGTGCATGCGGGTGGTGGAGATGGGTGGTACTTCCTTTTATTTCTTGAAAGGATTAAGTTAGAAAATTAAGCACTTCGATGGTTAAGTGTTGTACAAATAGATATGACGGCTGTAAAGTTTCTCTCTCTCATGTTCTATGATAACTAACATTTACCCATCCTTGTCTCTAATTGTATCACCAATATCCATATTTACATTAAAAATTTAGCCAATAATCAAAACCATAAGACAATATTGACTATTATACATGCGGACATGCTGCTAAATACAATTGCAACTTTACCAAAATGTAATCAAAAACTAGTTAACTAAACTAAGCATTGATAAATATAGCCTGAAAGGATAAGGTACCTATCTTGAAATTAAAAAGTAATAGTGAAATTTCAAAAAGTACCAAAAATTGTATAAGAAATAACATTTACCTATCAATTTATCCTATATTCTTCGAGAAAAAAATTTCAAAAACCTAATGTTTTAACTATAAATCGATGTTTTTACATTTTCCCTCAAAAGTACATTTTCCCACCATTTCTGACAAGAGAACCATTTAGATTTTCTTCCTAGAAATTCCTTATCGAACCGTCTCGGTTTTTTCGAACCTAGCTTCTTTTTTTGGCGCTAGAACGACTGAAAATTTTCCCCTTTTTAAAAATATAGATGCCCAAAAAAAAATACTCGCCATTTTTGGAATTATGCCAATTTCAATAGAGTTCGGGAAACTAAGAAAAGATGCATGTCCAAAAAATGTCATCAAAATTAATTAAATATTTTTCGACAGTTATCGTGTGTCAAAGCAAAATTTTGAAAAGTCGCGGTATGTGACATAATAAGCCTCGGTTCACACGAGTCCGACATCGAATATCCGGTTTATCCAGCACGTTTCCGGCGTCCGCCGATCCGACAAACATGTGAAAGCTTTCATTTAATATTACGTACCTCGCGATCGGGTATCCGATACCCGATTATCTTATCCGGCATGTGTGAAAAGGCACTAACTGGAAAACGGATAATCGGATCACCAAAAACAAATTACAGTCGGCTGGGTTCAAGTGTCGCCTACAAACATGCCAAATGCCAAATTTTCAATCGCAGCTGTTTTCGAGCAAAAAATGTTTAAACGACTAAATATCCAAACAGCGTTACATGACGTGTTACATGACCGCTAAGCTTCATTTATTACCCTGGGAAAAGTCCGCTGAAGGCGCTTAAAGAAAGTTTCACTTTAAAAAAATCTAAACTTTGACATGTCGTAATTTTGTAATCACGGATACCTTTCAAAGGACGTATAGACCATATTGATTTTTGTAATATATGACGACCTTTAACTTTAGGGAGGGAAGGGGGCAAAAATTTAACCCGCCCTCTTATAATGGCTGTGTGCGTCAGTGGCAAATGCTTAAACTTAAATGTAATATCATTGTTGAAACATTTAGTAATAAAAATACATGTGAACTTAAAACGACACGACAGAAGTAAAAACTTCAATAATGTGAGTTCGCTATGTGCGTTACACGACGCGACATCTGGTGGTACAAAATGTGGCGAATTTCTTGGCTACGCAACACGTCAAGTACATCGGAAACGATTGAAAATTCAAGAAAAATTTTTGATTTTAGTGCAATATAATTAGTTCTGCAGATAATACGTTGATATATGAGAATATTTATCGATTCGACTGAAAAAAGCAAAGTTCGATATTGAATTTTGTGTGTATTCAGCAAAACTTCGTAGGTTATGAAAGCGCAAAAATTACATCAAATGGGACACATTAACGCAAAAAAATTTGCGGATGAAGCACATTTTCTCAAAACAAATTGAAAATAAAAATTTTAATTTAACATACATTTTTTCCTAAAAAACTCAATTCCAGTACACTTTGTCCTAAGGTATGATCGCAGAAGGTTAATAATAACATAATATAAAGCTTCTTTTCATACAAATTGCAAATAATTTTTTTTTGCACTTTAAAACCATAATATAATATTTATGAAATAAACGTCAACATGACTATTTCTTAAAACATCATTATGTTGGCTTAGCGCGGCTGTTGTACGGGTAGATGTTGCCAAGTGTAATTTCTATTTGGTTCTAAAATATAACAGCCTCATGTTGAATATGTTTCAAAAGTACTGTGGGACGAAAACTTATAAATATGTAATGATTCTTAATGGCCTTGTTTAATAAAATAACAATAATTCGAATATATGATTTACTAGAATTAGATGTTACGCTAGAAGGGGGTCACTTTTAATAATATGTCATATAAACTTATTAATATACAGGGTGAAACAAATTCGCTTCTCACTATTGGGATCTTGTAAACGGTAAGGGATACAGCAAAGTTTAAATTGGGGCAAAGTTGCGCAATTTAAAGGTCATTGATATGCCATTGAGAAATTTAGAAAATTCCGACTACTTCCGGAGATATCCGTAATAAACCGAAAATCAGCTATTTTATTTTAATTTTTTGCTGACTTTATTTTAAGAGATAATATAAAATGAATTTAACATTATTATTGCCACTTTTTGTCCTTTATAGGGTGACAGTATCAAATTTTAAATCTGACGTTTCGTGTCCGGGCCCCCATCATCAACTTCATTTTTTTAAATACGGACCTGGAATTTTTATTTAATTTCCTAGAAGCCTTTGGTCTCCTTAAACCAACGATGTATTACACTTATCAATAAATCAACAAATCTAGATTTTTTCCGTAAGAGATAATGTGTTAGCCAGAGATGGGGCGATCTTTTTTGACCTTATTTCACTTATGAGAATATATGTTACTGCTATTGGAGAAGTGTGATACATCGTTGGTTTTGGGGGACCAAAGTTGAAGTTGATGATGGGGGCCCGGACACGAAACGTCAGATTTAAAATTTGATACTGTCACCCTATAAAGGACAAAAAGTGGCAATAATAATGTTAAATTCATTTTATATTATCTCTTAAAATAAAGTCAGCAAAAAATTAAAATAAAATAGCTGATTTTCGGTTTATTACGGATATCTCCGGAAGTAATCGGAATTTTCTAAATTTCTCAACGGCATATCAATGACCCTTAAATTGCGCAACTTTGCCCCAATGTAAACTTTGCTGTATCTCTTACCGTTTACGAGATCCCAATAGTGAGAAGCGAATTTGTTTCACCCTGTAGTTTATTGAAATAGATACAAAATTAAAAGATCATTTGGATTAGTTTAAGAGAGTATCACGCGTAGTGCGTTTATTTGTTACTTTGAATTAATTTTGATTTTGTGATGGGCGTGGTTGGTCAAGCGCGTAGCGCGCTCGACTCAATGTGCTTCTTTGGCTAATTAAAGTTAGTTTCGATTATTTTTGCTTAATCCGGAATACGTTAATTAGGGTTAGTTTTGGTTACTTTAGGTTAGTATGGGTTAGTTTAGGTTAGTCTGGGTTGGTTTTGCTTAGTTTATGATAGCGAAGAGAAAAGGTTGCGTAGCGCGCTTTTCTTTTTATTTTGGTTAATTAGGGTTAGTCTGGGTAAGTTTTGGTTAGTCTGGGTTAGCTTGCGTTAGTTTTGGTTAGTTCGGGTTAGTTTAGGTTAGTATGGGTTAGTTTTGGTTAATCGGGGTTAGTTTTGCTTAGTTTGCGATAGGGAATAGACAAGCGCGCGTGGCGCGTTTGCCTCTTTACTTTGGTTAATTAGGGTTAATTTGGGTTAGTTTTGGTTAGTTTTGATTAGTTTGGGTTAGCTTTGGTTAGTATGGGTTGGTTTTGGTCAGCCGGGGTTCGATTTGCTTGTTTTGGGATAGCGAAGAGAAAAGCGCGCGTAGCGCACTTTTTTTTTACTTTGGTTCATTAGGGTTAGTCAGGGTTAGTTTGGGTTAGTATGGGTTTCTTTTGGTTAGTCTGGGTTAGCTGAGATTAGTTTGGGTTAGTTTTTGTTGGTTAGGGTTAGTTTTGGTTAGTATGGGTTAGTTTTGGTTAGGCTCGGTTAGTTTTGCTTAGATTGGAATAGCGAACAGGCAAGCGCGCTGCGCGCTCTTGTCTCTTTACTTTGGTTAATTATGGTTAGCCTGGGTTAGTTTTGGTTAGTCTTGGTTAGTTTGTATTAGTCTGGGTTGGTTTTGGTTAGTTTGGGTTAGTGCTGGCTAGTTTGGGTTAGTGTTGGTTATTTTGGGTTAGCTGTGGTTGAGTTACGACAAGCGTACGTAGCGCCCTTGTCTTTTGAAATTGTTTCATTTTATGACAAATATACTTGATCTAGGGCATTTAAAATGAACAAATTGAGTCGACAGTGTACCGTAAGTAAACTTTTATTACTTATATATGTTACCGGCAAACTATGTAATCAGGTATTCCATAAAATACCTAGGCATTCTATAGAATAACTAAAATGTTTAGGGAAAGTATTGAAAAATGCATTTTTTATGCTTTACCTAGGCATTCTATATAATCCCTACGAGATCTCTGTCAAAGTGTTAAAAATTCTTTTATTTATACTTTGCCTACATGTAAATCAGGCAATCTGATGATTCGTTGTTGTCGATGTAAACGGACGTCTTTTTAGTAATTAACCCAAACTAACCCAAACTAACCCAAACTAACCCAAACTAACTCAAACTAACCCAAACTAACCCAAACTTTTAATTGTTTGCAGATCTATTCTTGCATCCTTATCAGAGGGTACTTTTCCGATCACTGTCAACTCAACAGAATGTTAGTTTTGTAATTTGCCTGCAAACCAACCGTAATTGTATGAAATTCCTAGGTGTTTTACAAAATTCCTAGGTAAGGTATAAAATACAAATTATGTTGCGTACATTGCCTAAAGGACCCAGGCATTGTATATATTGTCTAGGTATTTCATAAAATGACTGAATTAAACACTTTGCCGGTAACATATATACATGTATGGCTAAACAGCCAGGGTTAGGTTTGCTTAGTATGGGTTAGTTTACGTTAGTCTGGAATAGTTTTGGTTAGTTTGGGCATTTGGGTTACTTTGCATTAGTCTGAATTAGTTTTGGTTAGTTAACAGACAAAAATGGGAGCTTATTTGGTTAGTCTGAGGCATATAAGGAACAAGCGTGCAGTTTGCGCACACAAGTTGTTATTCTACTTTATGAAACATGCCCCTGCAATTTGCTTACTTGAAAATCAAGAAGGTTAGCCAAGTCTGACAACATTGCAAGTAGATTGTCATCATTAACGTCATATTGGGAGGGTTTTCGCATTTAAATGTCACTAAACGGCCTCATATCTGAAATTTATTTTTCAATTTTTGGCGTCAAAAGTGCTTCATCCGCAAATTTTTTTGCATTAATGTGTTCCATTTGATGTAATCTTTCCGTTGAACCCAAAAAAATCTTTAAAATCGACAGTGCTTATATGACATCAGACCATTGATTTGTATAGGAGTGGATACGCAATAACCGCCTGTCGCACTATTCAAAAGTGGCAACCTATGGGCGAAAAAACAGGTTTCTGCGCATGACAAAATCGACGCAAAATGGAAAAACATAAACAAAGAAGATACCGTTTTGTCATGCGCACTAAAACACTTGCCGTCTCAGCAGGCGCCGGTCAGGATCGAACTTGGCTTTTGTCTTTGACGTGTTTTCGTTTTGACGGCGCGGCGTTTTGAGTTAATAATTCGAGTTCGATTCGAGGCAGAATACCCGAGATTTCCTATTTCAAGTAAGTCTAATTATTATAAGTATTACTTATTTATACCTTATTGTTTGTTTCACTATGCTAACTGGGGCCCATTTCACAATCGGCAAGACTCCTCTACCGAATATTTGGTGAAATAATCACTTTCGAAGTCCGGGCCTGCCTATTTACCTTCACGGTGCAACAATTAGCTCCTACTAATTTTCTAATGCGCAAGTTCAAATAGAAATCTCTTTGTTTACATTTCGCGGTCGTAAATTTGCCATGTTTGGTCTATTTATTGCTTATCCACTCTTAGCGATCCATAAATCAATGCATCAGACCCTTTTCGATGTATTCCACGTGTATATTTGTATAGTAGCTTAATAAGGTTCCAAATTTCTCCGACTCGCGCGCACTATCGTTCGTCATTTCTCCCACTACCCTAACGCACAGGGCGAAAAAAAGACAAGTAGTTGTGTGCGTTTTATATTTTCAAATGACGTGCCACAACTTCGATGTTAAAGTAGTTACCTCGAGATCTGCCCTAAAATTGGCAGAAATCACGACTCATCGATTGAAAAATGTCCAAATTCTCAGATTTTGGTCCATTTTCCCATTTTCAAATTATTTTAAATGATATTTCAGGCAAATAATTCTATTTACTTAACACAAAAACTAGACGCATCGTTATGCTGATGAAGTTTTACCTCGAATCTGCCATAAAACCGACAAAAACTGCACCTATTCATCAAAGTGAAAATTTTCCGATGCTGGCCCATTTTTTCACCTTCAAACTGTTTTCAAAGAGATTTTGTGAAATCTCTCTTTTCTTGTCTTGTCTTAATATAATAAATTTCGCGTAAAGCCTTGATTGTTTACAAAAATACATTAATTTATTTTTAATTTTCGGTTTCAGTTTATTTCTTTTAAAATATTATTAGTGTTTTCCTCTGATGTTATCGCTTTTTAAATGTTTCTCCTGTCTCAATTTGTTTTCTTTGCTATTCTATAAACTTCATGTTTTTATTAGTGTGACTTTCTCTCACATATTTTTATCATGATTTTCGTGTTTTTATCATTTTGTGTTAACGTCCTAAAAGAACGTTGTGTAACCGCATTTTTATTATTATTGTTTTTATTTCTTAATTTTTTCTGTTAGAATTATGTTAGTTATTATGTTAAGTTTAAATACAGTTTTTTTTTAATTAAATTACTTTTCGAGAAAATGAATAAAAACCTTCATTTTTGAAGTGAATACTTCTTTGGCTGCATGAGAGTGATTTTTCAAAGCCGCGTCACGGCACGTTTCGAATTTTTCGTCTCTCTCTTTCTCTTGAAATGGGTAAAGGAGAAAAGAAATTTAATCCTTATTTAATGCCAAATCTAAAATCTAGGCTTGGCAACATCGCCTAGTATGGGTTAATTTTCAACTTGTTTGCATTAAACGCCAAAATAGGAGAGAGAATCAAGTCTAATTAAAACTAATCCAAATAAATTAAAAGAAATGAGATGAAGTAAACGAAAAAACCGAAAAATATAACCAGATTTCTATCACTTACTTGGCAACGTAGCTACAAGTTCAAAAGCTTGAAAACTACTTTTACCCCTGCACTGCAACCAGTTAAACAAAAATAAGCACCTGCACCTGCGCATCTTCATTTTTCAAAAACGTAACATTCAATTTTTAGTGTTACGAAGATTATAAATTTAGATCGCACTACTTACAGAATTTCTTCCTATTTTCTTGTACTCAAAACAACATTTTCGACCAAAAGTTGTGTTTATTTTATTACGCACAAGTTAATAATGTTTAAAAAACTCGAAAATTGTGGTAATTAATCGCCGACTAACTGATTATTAATTTGACACAACGTTGCTCTATTCTTTTATTATTTTCTCAAAGCCTACTTGATACTTGATACTGGAGTGTTCAATATTTTAGCCGCGTTCGTTTTTGTCATCTTTTTCCTCGATTTGCTCCAACATTTTGACAGGCACGTGACTTGGATTTTCCTTTTAAATACACAAAACTCGTGACTGTCAAATTTTCAGAGCAAATCGAGGAAAAAGATGACAAAAACGAAGACGCGGCTACTGTCGTTTGACTTCACCAGGGTGCGTTCAGTGAAAGGTTACAGAGTACGCATTTCTTACATTTCTGACACAAAGTGCGTTCATAAACATTGCACTGGTATCTTTCAGATTACTTTGCATGCGTTTACAATTGATTTTTGAACGACACGCTTTGAAATTTTCTCTCTTATGGAATCGGTAAAGAAGTATTCACTTCTAACACGTGTATACACGACTTTTTTTATAGCAGAGTTTACGACTTTTGCAAATCTGTGACTGATTTAGCTATGCGTTAGCTGCACATACGCTTAAAAGGAAATCAAAAAAATCAATAATTTGGCATTTTCGATCGGATCGATACGATTTTTTGGTATGTTCTGCTCATATCCTTCCTCTTTAGAGTATGAAAATTTGATTGCTGCAAATTATTTGGTTTTTCAGTAATAAAATACTAAGTGGTGTCATGCCAAAACTAGAAATGGAGAAAAGATTAAATTCAACTAGCTCATCCTGTATAAACGGCATCGTCATCGCGAAATGTCTTCTTATACAGTTTTTGGCGTAGAATCTCCTCGATTAATGGGTTTTTTTCGAAAAAAATTATTACCTATCTTTACAGTTTCCCTGAAAAGTCCATTTTCTGCACGTTTTCGAAACAGAGAAGCATTTAGAGAGTTTTCTCCTAGAAATTCCCCATCGAATTGTTGTTATTTCAATCCTCGTGACTTTTTCGGCACGGATACATACAGTCCAAAGTGACCTTTTATGGTATTTAGTAATGTCACCAAAAACATTAACAATAGACTTCACTCTAAGCCCCGCCCCCAGCATTTCCCTCCTTGCCCCGTCACGGAACTTGGTGGAATGCTGGTTAACCGCTAAGGCCTCGTCCCACGTTTCACTCCCTTTCGTGGAAGTCTAGCCTTTGTAAACGCTACATTAAAAGTGCCAACTGAGAGTGGACCTTCTGGTCTCTTGTTAATGATAGGTGGTAATGTATAAAAATAACGATCACTGACATCATTTAACGGATCTTGCAGTTAGCAAATATTTTTCTGCGTAAAATATCTTGAAATTATCAAATGACAACAACAGTCGATCAAGATAGAAGTCTTAAAAATTAGTCTCGAATATATTACAAAATGATATAGACTCCAAGACAGAAAATTCCAGGCGGATTACCAAGAATTGAACCGGCCGGCAGTATGAGAGTGTGAGTTGATCTCTCCTCTTCGTATCAAGTACTGGGATTGTTCCATGGAACCTTGTTTGGCTGGAATTGACCTGCACGTTCCCAAGAAAGCGATAAAACTTAGAAGACTGATTGGACACCCAAAATGGTCAACAAACTGATAATTAAAGTTTTTCTAACATTTGCCACAAGGATAAATATCGTTAACATCGACAATCGGAATCAATCTGATAGAAATGCCAACACAAAGGTTTCTAAATCCAACAGACCTGCACCCATCAAGGGTACAAATGAAGATTCAGCCTACGCTAAAAACAGCACCAAAGATGGAATACCTCTTCCTTTTGGGACTGGCTCCAAAAGTAAGTGAAAGTTTTTTTTTAAATATCTCGAGGACACAGGTTGGGAATAAACTGCCGATGGGAAAAAATCAACACTAAGAAGGACACGTTTTTTAGGCTGATTCTTCCCTACAGTGAACGTATGTGTGTATTTAAAAAAAATTGCGGATATATTAAGTTTCCTACTACGCTGTACTTCGAAATCAAAGCCAATACTCCCTGACAACTTAATTGCCGCTTTCCAAAAACGTTAATTAACATATTTTATTAAATTATTACACGTATGAATCATAAAAGGCACGAAGCATATATACTAATTTACATAAAGCCACATCGATTTACTTCCTTGAGCAACGATGGTTTATATTAAAAATAATAATTAAGTGTAATAGAACTTGCGAAAATCCATTAGTATGCCGACATGTGGATTGCGAAAAATCGCTTCGGTGTAAGGCAAGAGCAGTTTCATATATAATGCTTGTGGAAGGAATCGTATTACGTAGTGAATTAAAACAACTTTTTATCCTGCCTTATGCCGGCTTACATTTATATCTTTGATCTAGATTTTAAGTAGTCGAGAAATATCTAATGTAAATCACGATTATAATTAATGTTCCTATTTTTTTCCACTGCATCTGGGCTCTTATGTAAACTAGGAAGATATTTATGGGGATAATTTTACTTCAACCAACCTTGTACAATCCCGTCGCAAATCCATTATTATATGATATTTTATTGCAGATATGTTCTATATTGTGTCGAATTAATCTTCCTCTGCTCTGCGCCACTTCAATACTTAAAATATGTAGCCCAATCTGGCCAATGTATTGACTCTAACCAAGCCAAAATACCTTTGAAATTAAATGTTAAAGAAAAAAACGGTGCGTGCATAAAACAACACGACAGAAGTGAAAACTACAACAATGCAAAATTAATATTATGAAATACAACTACTTTTTTTGTGTTTTATGTACACAAAGTATACACGCATCGCTAAAATTCTTTAAGGAGCTGTGTACTTAATTATTATAAAAAGTATGGCAAAACATGTAATTATGACTAAAAAATGTTGAATTTTGGAGTTACAAACATATACAACGTATACAGGGTACAAAAAATTCAAAAATTTAATACAAAAAACCATATGTTGCCACAAAAAGTTGACATGCCCGTGCATGGAAACAATGAGATTATTAATGGTTTCCTGCGAGATACTGTTCCGCTCCACTTCAGCAGCAATTCTAGAAATGTTCAAGGTGGGTTATCCCTTTTATAAACCCGACTATGAACATAATCCCATACCTGTTCGATCGGATTCATATCGGGAGAGATCGCCGGCCTCTCCAATGTCTCAATATTTTCACTTTCTAATGCCTGTTTTACCCTTCTAGTGCGATGGGGTCCGACGTTGTCATCCATAAATATAAAATGGTTCCTTCTTCGTATGGAACAATTGCTCGAGGAACGGCCAGTCCAGATACCCTCCAGATTCAATGACTGCAACGATCACTTACTAAACCAAATCTTGTTTCGCACGTTACGCCACTAGGGTAAAAGCCATCCTCTACGTTCCGCTGCCCAACGAAGGCGTGCAGCTATATGTCTAGGTAATAGCCTAGGGACACGTAAAACTCTTCTGAATCATAAATTAGCAGCATGTCTCTCCTTCTAATGATGGTAGATGAAATTGGTCTTCGGAGTGTCATCAAAAAATGACCTCGGAGAGCTCTCTGAAACTGTTCGGTTCCTACGAACAAAATTCGTTACATAACCATCTACCTTTTCGGTTGTTACTCTAGGGCGACCAGTTCCACGTTTTTGATAAACACTTTCAGTTTCATCATATTAATTCATGATACGATTTACAGAACTTCTTGGAATACCTAGTCGATTTGAAAAATGCTTCGAAAACCATTTGAACACGGTTTCAAATCTAACGATTTAATTGGTATTATTTTAACATTCCACGCCACTGTGTTCGTATTCCAAAGGAATTAAAGAATGTCTCTTAAAAAGCTTGTCGTATAATGTCTTTATACGAGAAAAGCCACTGTACCTCGGTGATACTCTTAGCGCCATCTCTAGTTATAACGTTCAGTCATCTGCACTCGGCAGCTCGACACAAGAGAAGCAGTCCTGCATCCAACCGCATAATTCGTGCTAGACCAATCACCTCAATGTATTTCAAACCTCAAGGCCGTATAGCTACACTGCAGGAACACATTCGGACATTCGGCCAATCACTGAGCTTTCACATGCGTTTAGGTAATCAAGTTAGCTCCTAAATTTCCGATCTTTAACAATCGAATTTTATAAAAACTAGTTAACGTATTTGGACCAAATTTGTGTTAAAATTCATTAGGTTATTTTAGACAATCGCTGAGGTTAAGTTTTATATAAATTCTCAGTATTTACATTAGTTGCCCTTTCTATTTCCGGAGTGATGTAGATTATCCCGTCAGAAGGGGCGGTAACAAGGGGCGTTGACAACTCCTTCGAATTGATCTAGTATCTAGTTTTCACGTTCTTGAATTCAGAATTCAATAGCATCTTGAACCCCAACCAAGTAGCCGCGTTGAAGCGGGCTCCAGCTGGCATCGCCACATCGGTCATGCCAGACAGTTTCACGTGTTCAGAACCCCTAATATCTCAAGTGACATTGTGATATCCTGCCATTGCGACATATCGTCGTCGTCGTCTCAAGCTTACAAGTAAAGATATTTATTGGCAACCAGCCATCTCTCTCTCACAACTAAGACGCTGTACCGATCGAGGTATTAAGCGTCCCCATTGCAATCGCCCATGGGGGTTCATTTCAATCGAGTCTTGTCTCGAACCCAAAGTAAGTAAACTCGTACGTTTACAATTACTCTCTCACAACTAAGACGCTGTACCGAGCGCTTTACTAGCGTCCCCATTGGTCTTGTCCATGGGGGTTCATTTCTCTCTATGCTTTATTCTAATGTAAAGAATCTCATAATCGAGTCTTGTGTCGAACCCCAAGTAAGTAAACTCACACGTTTACAATCACTCTCTCACAACTAAGACGCTGTACTGAGCATGGCATTAAGCGTCCCCATGGCAAACGCCCATGGGGGTTCATTTCTCTCTATGCTTTATTCTAATATAAAGATTCTCGTGTATAAAAATCGTATTTCACAAAGGCATCCATGTCATACCATTATGCATATACCTAACTGCATACCATCTCAATCCACTACCATTTGACATTTGAGTCATTCTTATTTGCAAGAAATTGAAGTACATTGTACATAGAAGCTACAACAGACACTTAGTAAGTGTTTTTAAGTGACTTTCCCATGTGCTGGAAGGTAAACTGTTGAACGATTGAACCTTGCTCGTCAATTGGTGAATATAGTGTACATAGTAGCTTATAGGTGGGCATTAAGGTAATATTTATCCTGTTATATCCTGTGTATATTGCTGTATTTCATCTCAAGATTATCTCAGCTAATCGAGCTCACACTGAGCAGTTCCGCAGGAACTTTAACAAGCATTTAACAGTACTTAATTGCAAGTGTTTATAATCATATACTTGTTTAGGATTACAACTGTTTTAGCTTTTAAAGGTGTATTTCTTGTGATATTCTGCAAGGTCGATAGAGCATTAAAATTACATTTCTGTCAAGTCCACTTAATCAATAATTGAAAGCCTTTATAACTTATAATGATGATAAATATTTATGTTTATATTAAATTAATAAATGGTAAGGAAAAATCATATTATATTTGGTCATTAGGATTTACAATGTTATTTCTTTTAGTGATATTGATTCGTATTGTCTGTAAGAAAAATATATATCAAAACCAAATAAATGACATTGTGAGATATAATCGTGCCTCCAATGTGAAGAAATAAAGAAAAAGTAAAGATGGTTAATTTGAATTTGGCGGGCAAATGGCAGCGTCCGTCTCGTGCGCCATCTGCATTCACTTGCCTTGAAGACAGACAAAGAAGACAAGGCAGCTTTCTCTCTCTCGGATGATTTATTGACATTGAGTTGCGCGTCTATCGAGTTCTGCCAGATGAGTATAGAATGGACACATTGGCTCTCATGTACCTCATCTTTATAAGCACACAAGAAGTGAAACTTCTGATAGAAATAAGTTTTAAATTTTTTAAGCTTTTTTTCTCCTAAAATTTGGCTCCCGCTTACGACACTTTTTTAATTTTTTTTGCCTTTTTTCAACTTTTTTTTTCGTAAAGCATTTTGTTTTTCTTTCCATTTTGGCCATCCCCGACCTCGTAGCTCAACTCCTTCGCCTTTTTTTTTCGCCGAAAACTGCGTTTCTCTATCTTTTTTATGATTATTTTTTTCTTATTTCGTTTCGGGTTTTAATAACTTTACGAACAATTTTTTACGTTTTTTTCAGATTTTTTCCCATTTTTTCGAAAATGTTTGGGTATGCAGGGGGGGGGGGGAGGTCTAGGACCATCATTTTACCCCGGCTACATGTCTAGCTATACTGGAACATGTTTCATTAAAGTGTTTCACTTTGATTTCCGTTTCATTTTTCTGACTTACTCTCGCTAAAGAAGCTTCAGTTCAAAAGAAACAAACATAACCTTGAAAAAAATAAAGAAATATCTCTCGCCACTGACGGGAATCACTGCACCACCAGGCGTGCAGAAAGCAATTTAGGCCGAAAATTGAGAGCCTAAATATGTGTCAAAAACTGAACATGCCCGAAGCTTCGCAACAAAATCCATAAAGTCCACGTAGACACTTCTGATGATTTCACCTAAATGAGCGTTACATAGCCGAGCGTGACGTCTCAGTTTTGTTCAATATGCAGGAAAAAGTGTGCTGAAAGCGTCTAAAGAAGATTCCACTTTAACAATATCAACTAATAACAATAATATGGTGAGCGATATCTAATCTGTTAGAAAAAAGCTGAATAACAACAATTTAAACACATGTTTTGAAATTACTTGCCACAACTTGTAAGTAAAGTTTTACCCATAAAATTAGCGGAAATCAGTGTTTATCATTTGAAAAATGGAAAAATTCTCCGATCCTTGACTCCATCTTCTAATCGTTTTAAGCCAGATTTCAGCAAATAAAGCTACTAACTTGCCATATGCTAAAAGTAATATTTTACACGGCAATCTTTCATAAAATCTACTAGAACCTGTCTCGTTTTTCCAAAAAATTTCCACATTTTCCGATTCTGGACCTACTTTTCCAGATTCAAACGGTTTTCTTCTAACAGAGCAAAAAGAACCAGAACTCAAGCCGACTAGGAACAATACAGCACCAGTCTGCGAAACTTTAAAAAACTAGTAAGGAAAAACAGAGAGTAGCCTGGAGGGCCTACTGTGAGGAGATCGAGGATCACTCACAGACTGCAAGGCTCTACAAAATCCTCGCAAAGACAAAGATCGCGACCTAGGTCTACTAAAAAGGGAGGATAGCACCAAGCCCGCTAACCTACCAGAGAGTCTTGAAGTGCTAAACACAACTAAATTTTGCGTCTGAAGTTAAATACCTTGGGGTCATCTTCGATGCTAAATTAACCTGGAATCTTCATTTAGAACGAAGACTAAAGAAGACTTACATTTCTTATGAACAGTGCCGCAGGACCGTGGGAAAGACCTGGGGTATGAAACCCGTGGTCGTAATGTGCTATCATAAGACCCCTAAGAGCCGTAATTTGGTGGCCCAAGAGTCAACAAAAAACGTCAATGCTTAAGTTCAGCCAGGTACAGAGTACAGAGAACTGCCTGCCTAACCATAACGGGAGCTATGAGAACAACCCCAACCAGAGTCATAGAAGTAATGTTGTGCTTGTCGCCCCTAGATATTTATCTAAAGGAGGTGGCTCTGACTGCATCGTTAGAGCTCAGAGTCGTTGTAGTGCAACCCAGCGTGGAATGTGGAGAGACCAGACGCCGCCGCCGCGCCGATGGCAAGGAGCAGTCGGAAGACTGCCACTACTGCACGCCAGAGCAGACAACATACCTCCCAAGTTTCTCTTCGACAAACTCTACGATATTCAAGTAAAACTAAATGAGCCTATAACCGAAGGTGCGGTTAAGATTTTCGTGGATGGCTCAAAAATCAAGCAAGGAGCAGGCTGTAGAATTTATTTCCGTAGCCTGCGACTTGAACACAAATGGTCTATGGAGGTACCCGCAAGCAAAGTTCAGTATGAACTTGCTGCTATATCCATAGCCGCAAAAGAGATTGTTCGCAGGAATACTGAGGACAAGACTATTAAAATCTACACGGACAGTAGACAAGCATTACTGAAAAGTTATAAACTTACAGCCTTATCAGTACTAGAATGCCATAATTCGCTGGAGGATGCCGCCCGCAAAAACATAATTTCTGTGTGCTGGGTTAAAGGACATTCTACAGTGGGAGGCAACAAATTAGCGGATAAATTGGCTAGGAAGGCAGCCGGTTTAAATATTATGGGGCTGGGCCTTCAAACCTACCTATCGCGACGTTGATACATATGATAAAAAAGATCACCCATGAAGATTTTAGGGCAAGATGGGAAGAAAGAACTAGCTATCGACTTGCCGGGGAACTACTAAGCTACCCCAATGAGTCTGCAGCAAAGGCATACCTAGGTATATCAAGGAAAAACCTACGACTCATGGCGGGGATTCTGACTGAACACTGCAAGCTAAGAAAGCATCTCTACATAATGGGCTTATGCGAGACACCTCTATGTAGAGGCTGTGAACAGGAGGACGAAACAGTAGTGCATCTGCTTTGCGATCCCGATGCTGTTTCGGAACTAAGGGAATCCATTTTGGAAGAACGATGGCGAACCATGGCTTTTCTCAGAACAGCCTTCTCGGGAAACATCGCCGCCTTCTTTACGACAATACGGGGTCCAATGGGGCCTAAGTGTCGTGGCATTTCAAGGCCACCTTCTCGCCATTTCCAGATTCCAATTAGTTCAAACATGGAAAATGTACTGTCCAGCCTGTAGGCATCAATTCAATAGGAAAAATACATTCACCTTCAAAATCCGGAACTGTACACGGGTCACAGTTTTAGGCGGTCCTCGGCCACTTTTCTTGCCGATTGTGGAGTAGGTATCGCAAATATTAAACGTTTTGGAAGGTGGAAATCAACTTCTGTTGCTGAGGGGTACTTAGAAGACTCTACAAATCGGAAGAAAGAAACGTACAACAAAATTCTTCATTTGAACGCTCCATCATCTTTAAAATGCAATTTAGAAACATTTACGTCTTGTGTGAGCAAAGTGTAAACAAAAGCACAATCATTGTGGATGAATTATTAACATTATTTCACCTTAATACAAAAAGTATAAAAAATAAAATATTGGAATTGGAAGAGTAGATATATATAGCCGGTTGACCATCCACCACCGTGGTGGAGGTGCGCAGTGGCAAAAATCGCTCACGTGGGCTACGCCATTTTTAAAGGCGTGGCATCAGATAGTTGACAGATGACAGATGACAAACGACAGATGACAGATGACATTTGACAGATGACAGATGACATTTGACAGCTGACAGATGACTGTTAATGACTTGCGCGGTAGTAAAAACCGCTCACGTGGGCAAATCGCTCACGTGGGCACCACCTGTTTTTAAAGCGCGACATGTG
>MU184211.1:0-12914 GCA_016904865.1 Pissodes strobi
TTTTTTTTTGTATATGGAGAAATTTTTTCCACAAGGAAATCGATGTCTTTGAAAGACATTTTATGCTAGTTCCTAAATATTTTCTCATCATTTACTACGTCTATGTCGGCAATAAAATACATTCATATTAGAATATTAATTATTAATTTTGAAAAATACAAAAAGGAAACACAACCCTCCTAACCTCTCGTCAATAGTAAATGTATGTCACAAAATATCCCCTCTTAGAAGAAACTGTCAAACGTTAATCAATTGGACTGATAGAAGCGCCATCTCTCGACTGACCGCATAACTAAACTACGTTGCGTATGGCAGACCCTAAATTTAAAATTAAGTTAATTTTTAAGTTTCTGATGACAAATTTTTACTTTAATAGTTAGCAAATATGTAAGAGCATTAGCAATTTTTCCGTTTTCGACAAAGACTAAAGTGGAAAAATTGCAAGTCATACATATTAGCAATTAAAGTAAAAACTGCCATACAGAAACAGTGCTATAAAAAATTAAGAGAAAAACATGTTTCAAAAGTTTATTGTCAAAATATAATGTACCTACAACAATACAATTTTACAAATACATTAGAAATATTTGTATATACATACATACATATATTTATTACTACTAAAACAGTTTTATCCGCAATACTGAAACAAAACTTTTGCACTCGACGCGCGTTGCCCTAAATAGATAAATAAAGTAAAAACATGAATTAATTTTAAATTTTTAATTGTAATTCTATGACTATTATCAAAAGCATGCTCGGCAACACTCGATTTTTCTGTTCTAGCATACTTTAAGTGAGCTATGTATTCTTTGAATCTCATTTGTATATATATTTTCTAGTTTGCCCAACATATTTTTGGTTATAATCCATATAGGTATCCAATTACAGTCCTCGAGTAGGTATACTGAGGATTTATATCGTATCGAGACATATTTTGTATTTTCATACTGATTAACGAAAGAAGTGAAATCATGAATAGCCTTTCTAAACACATGCCTATTAATTAGTCTATTTATTAAGTTAATATTGAAACCATTAACTTTTGTTATATTCTTAATTGACTCCTAACATCAAACGAGAATAAAATTTCACCTTCAATAAGGTTCGTACCTTTAATTTCATTTATGAAATCTGAGAAAAGTAGTACTCCTGAATTCTGTTACTTTTGGCACTTCAACTCTGAGACACCGTATACTGAAAATATTGGAAAATTATTATATTATACCTTATTAATATATTTTCCAGTTTCCAGTAAAAATTTTTGGAGCAAAAGCAAATGTTTTTCATATGATATATATTTGGAATTAAGTAAAGCAAATTGATTGACTAATTAAAAAAGATAAAACAGTACCAGGTTTTGTTAAATTTGAGTGCGTATACTGCCTTGCAGTTATAAAATTCATCATGGTCCCGACAGAAAGCAGGCACAATCTTTTTAAGTACCAAAAACAGAATTCATGATGCAATAAAATGTAAAGTAAAACAAATATCACATATATAAATACAAAAAGCAGTGATTTTCTATGTTGTATAAGTACTGTGAATAAAATGCAAAGCAGTTGGATGAACCAATAAGTATTGTGACAATAAAAGCAAACCGAGGGTTTCGAAGCAAGTCGATTGTAGGATGCTGTTCTAGGACACAGTTGAATTCTAGTCTTCATCAAAGTCATTTTAGCATAAATACGAGTCCTTAACTAGTTAGTTTAGTAGAGATTTAGTTCTACAGTTCAATGTTCAAGTCTTCTGATAGAAACACAGACACTTTCACACTTGGGTACACTTCGGCTGGTTCATTTCAATTGAATAAGCACAAGTTTGTTGTTCCTTTTCCTTTCAACCATCCATCCTCAAGTTCATTAATTTTGATATCAGCTTCATGTAGCCAAGTAAAAGATATTGCTTCATTTCATTGTAAGTAGTTGCTACATCCAAACTTTCAGCAATAGCCCTTTCCACTTCTCGACATTCCATATTTGCTCTTTCTGCGTTTAATGTGGACGTTCTCGGAGGACATCCAGGTAGCTTACTTGGAATCTCCCACAAGAAACCGTTACGAAATATAATTATAATATAATGTAACTTATAAAATAATTAAAATGAAAAACCGAGTGAAAAACATTTTTATAAACAAAAAACAAATAGGTTGTGTAATGGCGTACGGCGTTCTTATAAAATGGCGTTACCTTCTGTCATTTAGAGGTGTGTCGGTCCGGATGGACCCGGTCCAAATGAACGAATCCAGTAACGGAACGAGTCGGACCGAATCCGTCGTATCATTCGGACCCGGTCCACTACTTGCTTTAACGGAGCGAGGACTGCAAGCGATGCAGTGGTGAATCGGTTCGGGTGAAGCAACGATTTATAGGAGTCGAGTTCCTTGAATTAATACAATTCGGTCCGAGTCCGGAATTTTGTTTGAGAAACCAGAGAAACCTTTTGCGTAATAATCGCGTATGCATTTGTTATTATAAGAAAATGTTTAATGGTTGCTTTTGTTTTAAATTTTTAAGTAATATTTTGTTTACATTAAAAAAATTTAGGACAATAGATATTTTTAAAAAAACTAAAGAAAATAGCAACAAACATAAAATATATACTACAAGAGCTCAGTTCCATTTGATATGGAAATTGTTGATTTTGTATAATTTTATGCTGCCTATTTAAAACCAAATTCGTATGATGTTCAATATCAATATTATTTTCAATTTGAATAAAACATTTAAACCTCACAAAATCTTAGAAAGAATAATGCAGGTTATGCAAAAAACTCCCGTCGGCAAAACACAAACGTTTTTGTTTCACGGCGCGGACCGGGAAGCGATCGATAGGTATGTGACATGCCAAGAAGGAGCAGTGAAGCCTGAATCGGTCGAATGGACCGAATCCATTGGACCGGGTCCACTGACGGACTGATTCAGATGGACCGAATCCATCAACGGACCCGGACCGCCCATCACTACTGTCATTTGTCACGATGACTCAGACTACAGCACCCCTAGTGACTGACCGCAAAAGTGTTTTGATATTCCCACGAGTGCGCATTTAACTGAAATTTCTAAGGGGGGTTATTTTGTGATGTATGGTATGTCACAGTGAAAATTTGACATTTCCTAGAAACGTCTACGAGTTTCGTCTTCGTATGAAATGGTCACTTTTCACGACTTTGTAAAAACAACGATTCGTGATTCGTTGCTATATGAACTTGACTTTAAGCGTCCTCTAAAGTCATCCGACCAATCATAGCGCTTTCCGCTATACCCCGGCGTACAGTGGCTTTATACAGGACAGTGACGACAATGTTTCGTCAACGCGCTGATTGGCTGCGCCATTTTGGAGCAAATTTAGTTTGTTTTCATATGTGACTGTGGATAAGTTCTTGTGATTTATAGCGATTTTATGCGTTTTTCTAATGACTTTTTTGCTGACTATTAAACCTGTGTGTGTAGTTTCGGTATATCCAATTAGACATTAAAGTTATATTACGTTTTAAAGCGTAGTTTTGCTGCTTTCGTAGGTACCAAGGTAGGTAAACAAGTGGTATTTTAAAGTAGATTATCTATAAGATTTAGTCAGACGTAGGCTTTTACATGCCCTGCAGGCCTTCTACAGGCCCACCAATACATTATTATCCTAAATGTAGTGATTTAAAAAAATCGTGGGCATGTAAAGTTGAAGGGTGATTGTTTCACGAGTATTTTTTGTCACACCAAAGACTGTTGTTATATTCTACTCCTTGTATTTATAAGAATGTAGTATATTGCAGCTGCATGCCTTTTTTGATATAAAATGTTATATTAGGCTTTTCTTTACCAGTTGAATATTGTATTGTTCTACTTTGAAACACTTAGTTACAGTATAAGTAAACAAGTTGTCAGTGTCGATAACTTTGTGATCACGATCACAGTCCAAATGTACTTCAGTCCCTTAGGATTAAATTAACCATTTTAGTCCTGGAAGTACAAAAAATACTAACATTTATAACATTCCATGTTTAACATCATATACGTAGTTACTGTTATGTAGTTAGTAGGGCCTGGTTGTAAAATAGAGGCTTGCTTAAACTCAGCTTATTTGAACTACGACTGGTGGTTGAACTCCTTAATACATTGCTGTCAAATTAGATCATTTATCTGCAATGTATTTTAAATGGGATTCTACAACCACCAGTCTTGGTTTAGCTGACTCGAGCTTAGCCAGCATCGTACAACACAGTCTAAGTAACATGTTCGTCAAATGTCATGCCTCAATTTGCATAATTAAGTGATGTGTACATTACAATGTAGTAACGGATTATCTTTTCTTGCAGGTTCATTTTGCACCAGGCATGTGGGAGGAAAAAAGATGAGATAAGAAGTTAAAGCCAAATGCTATCCCAACCATATTTTCCATTTCCAAAAACAACGTGGAAAGAAAGGCTTCTACAAAGCGTGAATTTGCCTTGAAATCTCATCAGATTCCATATCGAGGCTTTTTTCCGAGCAAACTGAGGAGTCAAGACGCATTTATTTTTTTTTGGTAGAAATGGAAAATTGATAGTACAGTTATCACAGAACCTTGTCAGAATATGAGTCAAAAAATAATTAGTAGATATGTAGTATTTAAAAAAATTAGTTAATAAGAGAAAAAGTAAAGTAGTGCAAAAATATGCTAGTAAATCGTTGACAAAAACTATTTGTATTAAAAATTTCAATTCGAGGAACTACAGTTTTTTCCATGTTTAAGGTTCTTTATTTAGCTTTTGTTAATAACCGGAGGTGTATTCCTGTTTTGTATTGTTTTAAATATATTAGGTAATATATGCATATTTTATTTAAGATTTTTTTTATTGTTGCCGTTTAGCTTAAAGCTTTATCGACAAGAAAGAAGAGATCGAAGCAAGTTAATCAAACAACGTTGAGTAAAATTAATATATTTATTTTAGATCAAATACAGGTTTGTCAAATAGTGTACCTACTTTATTTCCTAACACTACATAAAATGAACTTCTGTTCGTAGTCAACATCCATAAAAATCATAATGAATTTTTCATTATTCAGGATCCATTTTTTGATAGCATCCTTATTAAATCTGATTTTTTCTCTCTGGTCAAAGCTGAAAATTAAAATAAGCTTTTATATTCTTTGTGTTGATTATAAATAAATAAGATGTTTTTAACATGAACAAGTCTTAATCTAGACATGATTTTATGGCAGCAGCTTTATTTTTAAACTGATCAATTCTGTTGAAAATTTAGAATTCCATGTGATGGAAGACGGAAGCATTGTGACAATGACGGAAGTATACATCATGTCATCTTGTTTAAATATTATGCTTTGCTTGTCCATATACCTATTTGCTCTAAAGAAAAGTGCCCTTTCTTGCATCAACTGCTGTATAAACTGGATACCTGCTTCGCTGCTTCATATTATATATTGTTCCTTTCAAAACATTTTTGGGAAGGTTCCTAATTCAAATATGGACCTAAAAATTACATTTACTATTTATAACATCACCTTGCTGAAAGATACCACAAATCATGGAGAAATTACTAAAATTTCATGCCGTGAACACAGACGACCATTCTGATTATCACATTAAAACGTTATTATTAATAAAAAACAAATATTTATATATATTTACGTACCAATCTGTCACAATCTTGAGTCATCATAATCATAACCCCACTTACATTGTCCATTCAGCAGGTAAGTGTCTAGTTTCGGTTGAGTTTCTGTCCCTTTCTGTACTACGCTCAAAAAGAGTCGGAAACATGTTCCTTGCCGCTTATACGTGCGGGATTTTCAAATGCTAGTATAATACTTTCAATTATTTTGCTAGTTAATTTCGTGAAAATTATTAAAGTTTTGTTAGGTAAGGGTCCGGTTAACATATTCCCACCATTATAATACTTCAGTCGCTTTATTTTGTTTCCTTCTTGCTAAGAAAATGCAAAAAACGCGAAACTTCCATATAAGCTTTAAGAAAATTTGCTCCAAAATGGCGGTCCTGATCTATTGTCGTCACTGTCCTGTATAAAGCCACTGTAACAGAGACTTAGTAAGTGTTAAAGTGCCTTTCCTGTGCTGGAAGATAAACTGCTGAACGAATTGAACGTTTCTCGTCAATTGTGAACATAGTGTACATAGTAGCTTATAGGTGGACTTTAAGGTAATATTTATCCTGATATTATTGCTTGTATAGTACTGTATTTCATATCAAAGTTATCTTAGCTATCTGAGCTCATACGTAGCAGTTCCGCAGGGACTATAACTGTATGTTGTATATTCATTGTCATTGTCTTTATAAGAAAAACAATGGTATAGTATAGTTCTTTTAGTTATATGTGTAAACTGTAAAGTAGTGTGCACCGTGCACCTAAGAAGATCCTCGTTAGATTTTAAGTTTATGTATGTACTATTTTTCTTTCTATTTGGGAAAGATACGGTGTTGCCATATGGCAACACGGAATTTAAGAGAAACGCAAGATCAGCAAAACACAACAGCCGATTTTTCATGTTATTGTGACCTAAACTAATGCGTTTATAACATAAAATTAATTCTGTTTTAGTTCTGGGACATATCAGGTTAATGCAATAATATGATCTTTATATTTCAAATTGTCATTAATATAAATACCTAGTCAAGAATATGGTGACTTAATTTATTTTCTATAGTATGGTGATTTTTAGTTCCATACAGCATATTCTACAATAAGCCACATAACACCCAAGACCCTTGAGCCTTTTCAAAAAATTATATTTATAAGTTAAAGCAATAGTTATTAAAATGTATTTTCTAGAGAATCCAAAACGAAAGTAAATTTTTCGTTAAGAAAACGTATCAATTATGGAAATGCAACATTGAATTTTGATGACAGGTTTGTATCAATGTGTCATTCATAACATTATTATTTATAGTAAATTAATTTTTTCCTCAAACGTCAGTAAATCCGTCATTACTCGACTGTGTAGGCGGCCGTGAAGTTTCATTTTTCCTCCGCCGGCGCCGGAGCTTTACTTTTCACTTTTTCGCCGGCGCGCGGCGGAGGTAAAAGTGTTGTCATAGCAACATAGATACAAACAAACAACAAAATAAGCGTCAACAACTCAAGATTTATTAAACTAAAATTTGTATTTATCACTGAATTTGTGCACTGCATTTCTAAAAATCACTAATTTAGGAACAAATTGGTTATTATTTAATCGAACTTACTCAATAACTGCTTATCAATACGGAATTAAAACGCTATCGGAGACGCAATTTTAAAAAAATAATTATTGTTGACAGTGTCCACTGACAGCTTTATGTTACATTACTATAGCAACAACCTGTGCCTATTTACCCACACCGGTCTAATCCGCCTTGCGAACCCACTTATCTTTAATAATAATTATTATTACTATTAAAAAGAGATGTTTTTGCATTAATTTGTCGACATTTGAAGAAAAAACAGCATATTCGGCGTTAAACACGAGCGCGCCATGAAAAGTATCACTTTTCCTCCATATAAAATAATATACTATAGTGTTTATCTATACACAGAGGTTCAGTGGATTTTCTTGATTATAATTATCCCTCATATTATTCTATCTAAAAGATTTCGAAAGTCAAAGAAATCTAGGAAAGTATGTACGTATCTAAAGAAGAATTTAGTAGCTTATGAGTAACACAAAAAAACTATTTTCAAAACAGGTCTAAATTATAGGTAACGTACAAAAATAAAAAAATATATATAAGTACACCAAAATTAACGAAATCTAGGAAAGACATACTTTTAGTAGTAACACAAAAAAAATATTTTCAAAACAGGTCTTATATAGTTTATAATAATTTCAAATTCACCCACCCGCCGGGGATTTACCTAAAAACTATAGACTAGCCAGAGGAGCATTACTATGCAGTTTTTTTTAAATTTTAATATATTTTTTAGTTTATTTTTTCTTATAAAAAAGTAGTTTACTTACATAGGTAGGTATGTTAAAAGTAAACTTAATCCTTCCAAACAGAATCCTTCACTTCACACAGCCAATAGCCAATAATCTTTCTGCCCCCTGCCAGGTTTATTTACAGTCATTTATATTTTTTGCTCAGGAATGCGCCTCATGAAAGGGTTCTTAGGTTTCCTTTCGAAAATATAAAATATTATGTAGAGTAGGCTATTCTGACTACTCTCTGATATCTTTTTACCTGCCAACCTCTATAAAGATTTGTTTTGTAACTTTGTTGTTTAAATTAATTTTGCTTAAACAAATCGACACTTTGTGAGGTTATTAAAATTATTTATCTTAAAAAACCCAAAAAATCTAATTATTATTCATTAACGTAGTAATATCCCAAAATAGGTCGAATTTATAATAGTGATTCTTGGGAAGGTTTTCAAAAAAAAAGAAATTTTTTTTTGAAGTGCACGAGACTCTCGGCGAGACCGAGACCAAGACCGAGACCACAAAATGTCTAGTCTCGGCGAGACCGAGGCGAGACTCGAGATCTCAATAGTCTCGTCTCGGCAAGACCGAAGCACTAGTTGTGTAGCTCAGCTGGTGATGATAATGGTAACTCGCTAGTCTGGAAACACATGTATGTCTATTGATGACCAAGTTTAGTACAAATTAATTTGATATGAAGTAAACATAATTCTATTGATAATCAGGTTTCGCATAAAATATCAAAAGGGTGTGAAACATGGCTATTCGTCGAAGGACTGGTTAGACGCGACCTATTTGGTTTCCTTGAGGCAATTTGGGGTTTCCTTGAAAGTACTTTTGATTTGTGTCAAGTTCAAACCTTAGACTGAGTGTTCTTTTTTTACTCTAAAATCTTTTAGTTAACAATATTATTTTTTTAATATTTTTACTCATAGTATATTACATATTTAATAATTTATTTTATAGAATATCCAATGAGACAAAGTATAATGATGGCTATTTAATACAATCGGGCGTTATAAGTCATGAGGAAGTTGATATTAAAAGTGATGAAGATGAAGAAGACATGTTAAAACCCAAGTAAGAATTCATTCACAATTTTTATGATTAGTGGGTAAGGATTTACTTCTGGTTAAACCAGAAGAAAAAAAAATAACCAATTGATAGGCTATTAATTGACATTAATTAGATATCATAATTTCTACATTTTACTTTACCTTAGTGACTGACGTTTTACCCAATAGGACGAAAAGGGCCTCGCAATCTTACAGGCACCAGATAATTCTGTCACCATAAAAAAAATGCAAGAAAATTGCATTCAATTCAATTTAATTTTAAATTACTTTTATTTGATTTTTTCCTGTTTTACTTTGTCAATAATTATGTATGCTTTACTTTGTCTGTCGTTTCTTTTTGATAAAAAGCATGCTTTAAGTTTGAATTGTGATTTAAATGAGGACTTCCGAGTAATAGGCGGAAAAGTGCGGGAGAGTTAGAAAATTGGTTGGTGTGCGCAAGCGCAAGGTTGGACGATATAACAGGAAAGATTAGAGCAATAGAGAGTTATCGCAGTTTGCTTTATTACTGTCAAGCAGTATTAAGGTCGACATTATTAAAATACTGTTGTACTTTATTTTGTTGTTGCATTTAGAGTTATTGCAAATGCCTTCTTTCTATGCTATTTTTTGTTCCTCTTATTTCTAACCTAATTTTTTGTTGTCAGTTGTCTTGGCATTTTTCTGATATTTTTCGAAACTACCAAATCTAAGCATAAATTAGAGAGAACGTAAGGAGGTTGTGTTTCTCGAACAGAATAAAAAAATCAAAACGAAAACAATTTGATTCCATGGAGGAACTGACGAACATGTACGTTTATACCCGAGCCTTTCTGATACGTGAAATAAGGAAAATATAAGGACGACCTAAAGACTGCATAAATAAAGTCAGGCACTATCCTTATTAAGGGAAATATTAGGCCCCGCCACATCTGCGCATGTGCAAATGTCAAAATAAGAGCGCCTTTAATACTGCTTGTCCTTATTTACTTGTGCGATTATTTCCTGGTAAATAAAATTTATAATGAATTGTAAGTGGGAAACTCTGTTTATCAAACTTTGAGGGATTTGACATCACCGGAACTGCCTAAAGATAGGACGTACGGACAGTTAATAGAACTTCAATTCAGTGTTGCCAGAGTAACAAAGTAAAAAGTCGCCACCAACTGGTATGAAAAGTCGTCATTTTGTCGTCACATCTTCTTCGAAATATTCAGGGCAGTAAACTACCAATGTTAAGTAATTTTTTGCGTTTTTTAGAAGAATAAACCACAAAAGCCTTATTACTCAACTTTATTAATATTAAAAAAAATAAAATAAAATAAAATCAAACCATTTTAATCTGATGCACTATGTCTAAATCAGAACAAATTTTTTCTGGCTCTTTGGAATGTTTATAGATATTGTTCATTTTTGAAAAATGTTTCTCACCTATGTCATAATATGTTAAGCAAGAGTTTCTGTTTCTTTTTAAATCTAGCTTAACCCTCAATATGGAATTTAACAATTCGGTACTCATTTTATATCTTTTTTTTGCTTTTGCATCTAACATATTTAAATGGCTTTAAACTTTAACAATTTTCGAAATATTTTGAAAGTTTTTTTTCTTTTAGCTCTGTCCAAAATGCTATCACCGATTTCTGTTCTAAAACATTTTTTCTTCAGAGGTAAAATAATGTTCAATTTTAATAAGTTCAGAAAAAGCCAAATGTAGCACGTAATAAAAAATAAAATAGCTATTTCCAATTTGCCGATACAATGCGATGATGCAAATGAATATTGAATAATCATCATGCAGTAACAGGTTGGGTTGCGGTTGCGTGAAAATGTTCATGCGCAGTGCTTCGGGGAGGCCCCGAAATTTGAGAATCCAAAGCACACCGTGGTGCGTTCAGATATAAGACTCTCATGACAAGAATGATTGTGATGTCATTAGTTTAAATATAGTGTATAAAACGTTACGTTATGCTAATATTATACTGATATGAATACCGATTACTTCTCATTTTCCCTTTTGATAATTAAAAATTTCCTAATATGAAAAAGTCGTCAAAAATTACACTATTTCAATAAATCGTCGCCACCCTGTAATCAAGGCAAAAAGTCGTCATTTTGGCGACATGTCGCCCTAAATGGCAACACAACTTCTTTAGCGACAATATGCATGCACCTCATAGAAGTACTTTGAGGCAAAGAATTAAATTTAATCATATTCAGCAGGACGAGCACGAAAATGTAAACGAGTGGAATGCTCGGATCAGATGTATGGCAGCCAACTGCAAATTCGGTCAAAGGCTGGAGGACGTGCAGAAAGGCAAGCTCCTAGCAGGAATGAGAAAAGGCATGATTCAGGACAGGTTGTGCAAGGAAGACGAACGCAAAACCTATGCGGAAGTACTACTGTCGTATTGAATCAGGTGTCAGACGTCGACTTCATCAATCGAAATCACAACCAGTTCAGAACGAGTCCGAACAAAACTTGAGAACCAGCAACACCGCATTTCTATCAAACACATCTGCCAACAAAAATGTCATTCAAGACAGATCATCTTTAAACAATGAACGTCAACGTCAACAAGGAATAAATTGGACGTCGCGTCGGGTCGGGAAATAGCAGAACTAATCAAAGATATGAAAACAATGCAGTGAAAATGTGTAATATATGTGGAAAATCACATGTAAGTAATGTTTGTAAGTTCAAAAATTATAAATGTCGCGCATGCAACAAAGTTGGGTCAATATTTACTTTGCGCACTTATTGGCTACCACAAAAATAAAAATGCTGACATATTCTACGTTACTTTTCTTACCATCTCCCACACATTAAATGTTGCGCAAATGTTTCTACTTGTCACAAAAAAATAACAAAGTTTACAAACTGCAGTTGTGTTAAACTATCCGACATGTTCCAAACTTACACTATCTCGCTCTCGCACACTCATTATTTCACTTTTCTTCACGCACACCAACGGTCCAAACGGATCTGCAAAGGGCAAGGCAAGCAAAAGGCAAAGGCTTCGGGCAGGCGTAATAGCGAAACAAGAATAAGTAATAGTAGTCTCAAAAAACTTTTTACCAGCTTCTTTTCTTAAAAACCGCAAATATAACTGTTTTCTTTTGCATTTTAAAATGATAACATTTCTGGCGCAAACGTCAACATGACACTTTCAGCATTTCGATTTCTTAAATTATGATTATCTATGTTAAATTAGCACGGCTCAACCAGCTGTCATTCTACGCATAGGTGTTGCCAAGTGTAATTTCTGTTCAGTTCTAAAATACGGTATCTTGTTGGATACAGCCAGCCAACACTTTATAAATATATATGGTGATTCAGACCAGTGGATTTGCACCCTTGTTTGGTTCATTTGGATTAGATAAGAGAGTACCACGCGTTTTGTTAGTTTGGGTTAATTATGGTTTTGGTTGTTAGGTGGGGTTGGTCAAGCGCATAGCGCGCTCGTCTCAATGCGCTTGTTTGGTTAATTAAAGTTACTTTCGATTATTTTTGCTTAATCTGGGATACCGAAGACAAGCCCGCGTAGCGCGCTTGTCTCTTTACTTTGTTAATTGGGGTTAATTTGGGTTAGTCTTGGTTGGTTTTGCTTAATTTTGTTTAGTTTGGGTTGGTTTTGCATAGCTGGGGTTAGTGACGTTACTTTGCTTAATTAGGGTTAGTCCGGGTTAGCTTTGGTTAGTTAGGGTTAGTTTTGGTTAGTTTCGGTTGGTTTTGCTTCGATTGGGTAATGAACATGAGCGCGCGTAGCGCGCTTCTCTCTCTACTTTGGTTAATTATGGTTAGTCTGGGTTAGTGTTGGTTAGTTTGGGTTAATTTGAGTTAGTTTGGGTTGGTTTTCCTTTGTTTGGGTTAGTTTAAGTTTAAGCTTAATTAGGGTTAGTCTGGGTTAGTTTCGGTTGGTTTTGCTTCGTTTGGCTACGCGCGCTTGTC
>MU184211.1:12924-30714 GCA_016904865.1 Pissodes strobi
GGGTTAGTTTCGGTTGGTTTTGCTTCGTTTGGCTACGCGCGCTTGTCTCTTTACTTTGGTTAATTCGGGTTAGTCTAGGTTGGTTTTTGCTGAGTTTGGGTTAGTGAAGAGACAAGCGCGCGTAGCGACTTGGACGGATAAAAGAACATTATCCTTGATATTTGTGCGAAACTTTATTTATGATGCAATATCCGGACCATCCAAAGCGATTCCACGTTTTCTTGGAAAAATGCAGCGACGTTTTACCCACCGCTGTCCCATTAGTGTCTCCTTCATTTCCATGTAAGTAACTTCAATAATTGATTTTCCATGCACCTCACCTGGGACATTTACCTACTTGAAAATCAAGAATGTTAGTCAAGTGTGACAACATTGCAAGTAAATGTTCATCATTAACGTCAAATTGGGAGAGTTTTCGCGTTTAAATGTCTTACTAACAGCCTCATTTGTGATTTTTACTTTTCAATTTTGGGCGTCAAAAGTGTTTTGCGCAATATGTAACGTGTCACAAAACACTTCTAATACTGTCTTCTAGACGTCACATAAAATTTTTTTGCAAAATTCAAAAAGTGCGCAAAGTAAATATTTACCCAAAGTTGGACACTTGGAAGTGGTGTGTAAAAATGTTAGACATCAAAACTTTGTTGATGCAAACATTCATAATGGACGATAATAGGTTGAGTGATCATGTTTACAATGAGGATAATAAAGAATATTGTTGTGAAAACAATGAAAGTTTTGAAATATTTACTACATATAATAAAAATAAGAGTAATTCTTTCAAAATGACTGTAAAAAATTGACCACAAGGTTTTTGTAAGGATATACTGGTCATATTATTAATCCCGCAGGTTACTTTTATGCGCCTACTACGGTAAATGAAATTACCAAAATGATTAAATATAATGTTGTGGAAACTGAGGGTCCAAATTTAATAGGTCGTAACTTTTTGCAGGATTTTAATGTAAAATTGAATTTTAATGATATTTTGAATGTCAAAATCTTGAAAAAGAAAATAATTGTTAAATTTACAAATGTATTTGCAGATAAATTCAGTGAGTACAAAATTTTAAAAGTTTCTGTTCCTTTGAAGCCTGACACAAAGCCTGTATTTCAAAAACCTAGATCTGTTCCACTAGTGTACCGCACACAAATAGAAGAACAGCTCAAGAAGATGACGAGATATGGTGTAATTGAACCTATAGAAGAAATTCCTTTAATATTGAATTTTTTCAATTAAATGACAGACATTTTTTATTAGTGGTTGACGCACACTCCAAATGGCTGGAAGTGTATGATATGAAATCCACAACAAGCAGCGAAGTTAAGGAAAACCTGGAAAGTTTTTCGCT
This sequence comes from Pissodes strobi, assembly GCA_016904865.1. Taxonomy (NCBI): domain Eukaryota; kingdom Metazoa; phylum Arthropoda; class Insecta; order Coleoptera; family Curculionidae; genus Pissodes; species Pissodes strobi. Next base: position 14,277 of record MU184211.1, read on the forward strand.
ACATTTGGTATACCAAAATGTATTGTTAGTGACAGTGGTCCTAATTGTTTCAAAAGATCTACATAGATTTTTTGAGAGAAATGGATTAAAAAGGTTGACATCACCACCATTTTCCCCAAAATCCAATGGTTTGGCTGAAATCTGGGTGAAAACAGTAAAAACCAAACTTAAAGCAGCATTGGAAAATTATGCTAGGAATGAAAAAATCGACATTTTACTGGCAAGGTTTTTGCTTAACTACAGAAATGCTGTACACTGTACAACCGGAAACACACCAGCAGAACTTGTATTCGGAAGAAATCTTAGAACAAGGCTAGATTTGCTGAAGGAAAAGCAGCAGAAGACTACAGATAGTCAAAAAGAAGCCACAGAAAACATGAAAAGAAAAAAAAAATAAATATTAGTTAAAAAAGGGACAAAGAGAAATAACCATAGGAGAGAATGTCATGGTCAGAGTACAGGAGAATAAATCGAAAAGAATGGATAGAGGCGAAGGTAGAAACATAGATGGGAAAATCAGTTTTTACAGGCAAACCATCAAATGGTACAATCTATAGACCAAATAAGAAAAAGGGTCGAAATGATAGAAGAAAGGCATGAAAGGCTCCAAAGCGGGGAATCACTAAAAATACCATTCAGAATGGCTTATTCAGACCACCCAATGTAAATGCAAATGTATCTAGTATGAGTACTAACACGTTCCAAGTTGTCAATAATGATCCAGGTGATCAAAACAATTGTAACACTAACATTAGTTCTAAGATTTTAAATAAAACACAGGTTACAAATTTAAGTGAGTCGAGTGCAAATCAGAGTGTCATGAAAAGCGAAGATAGTAATAAGAGTGAGTCTTCATGTGATGATAGTAAAAGCATAGGAATTCAAATCATGTGCAATTATAACAAAGAAAATTGTTCTAAAACAGAGCTTAATCCACAATACCGAAACAGAATTTTTGCACTCGACGCGCGTTTCGCTAACCATGTTAGCATCATCAGGAGATGATTAAGACTGGTTAGTTTGGGTTAGTCATAATCATCTCCTGATGATGCTAACATGGTTAGCGAAACGCGCGTCGAGTGCAAAAATTCTGTTTCGGTATTGTGGATTAAGCTCTAGCGTTTTAGTGCATGTTGCCGAAGGTTCCAAACCCCAACATAGTAAAGAAAATTGTACTAGGGCTAGCGATACCGAGATTGATACAAACCTTATAAATAACAATAGTGTAGGAAAACGTAGACCCTCTAGGTTAGTAAAGAAACTTACCAATTTAAGAGACTATGTACTAGATATTGATTAAATTTAAATTAATGTAACTTTGATAGAAAGCAGTTTAGCTAGGGAGGAGTGTAGTATCGCAGGTTATATGTCAACATTTGAAACTAGCGCGCTCTAGCACACAGTAACCGGAAATACCTTATCTGTCAATTGTTTGTAAAAGGTCAGATCAGTTCACAATCACGTTTCATGTGAAGTTCGTCTCTCTATGTTTAGTGTATTTGTGTCTTATATTTTGTGAATAAAACTCAACCAGTACTTCAAATCAGTGTTTTGTTAAAGGATCCATCAAACACCGTGACGGATTTTGTGTGAAAAAATCCTACACTGGTAAAATTTTGCAATTTTTTCAAATTGGGCGCGCGAAGTTGAAATTCGGATCCAGCACCCAAAAAACAATAAAGAACCGTTGAGGAAACTGACTGGATTTTTTTCTTGTCAAAACTATTATTTCACTAGACTATACATAGGTCTTTAAATTTGTTTTTTTTTGTAGGTCACGCTACGAATTTGTCCATAAACCTGAGGAGCAAGTTACTATGCATACATGTCCTGGAAGTCCTTATAATACTGACCAGAAAGACAATTTGAAGCAACATGCTATGGTCCATAGCAAAAGCACATATCAGTTAGAGAAATATTCTCTAAAACGCCAGTTCAGGAAGGGCCAGATTAAGCTTCAAAGCAAAGATGGAAAAAGTTGGCATGAATGTCCAGAGTGTCCCTTTAAAACAATCCACAAAGGTAGTTTATATAGACACGCCATAATTCATAAGCCTGCTGATCAAATCCAGTGGTTTCGCTGTTCAGATTGTTCATTTGAAACTAAGCTGAAAAGCTATCTAAAACGCCACTTAAACAAACATAGTTTGAACTGGTTGCGATGTTTGGATTGTTCATATAGAACCCGTCAAAAGTATTTTTTAAAGAAGCACCAAATTAGGCATCAAGGTGAAGATGCAGAAGGTTGGCATAAATGTTCAGAATGTTCGTATACAACAGTCGTGAAAGGTGCTTTGTCAAAGCATGTCTTGGTACATAAGACTGCTGATCAAAATGAGTGGTCTCGCTGTTCAGAATGTTCGTTTAAAACAAAGCATAAACCAAATCTAAAAGTTCATTTAAATACACATAATTTGGATTGGTTACGGTGTTCGAATTGTCCATATAAAACCCTTCGAAAGATTTCTTTCAAAACTCACCAGATTAGGCATCAAGGCGAAGACGCAGAAGGTTGGCATAAATGTCCAGAATGTCGCTTTAAATCAATCGAGAAAGGTAATTTGTCAGCACATGCCATAATGCATAAACCTGCTGATCAAATCAAGTGGTTTCGCTGTTTTGATTGTTCATTTAAAACAAAGCATAAAATATCTCTAAATGACCATATAAATAGACATAAAACTGACGATCAACTTAGTTTGGCCTTGTTGCGGTGTTCAGATTGTTCATATAGAACCCTTCGAAAGGATTTTTTAAAGAAGCACCAGATTAAGCATCAAGGCGAAGACGCAGAAGGTTGGCATAAATGTCCCGAATGTCCCTATAAAACTAACCACAAACCCGGTTTACAGAGGCATGCCATAATTCTTAAGCCTGCTGATCAAATTGAGTGGTTCCACTGTTCAGAATGTTCGTTTAAAACAAAGCGGAAAAAGTCTCTAAACCGTCACATAAATACACATAGAAGCGCTGATCAACATAGTTTGAAGTGAAATGAAGACTATACGGGAACAACCCGCCTTGTCAATTTAGAGCAAAGTTGAGAAAATGCCTTTTTAGTGTTAGAATCTAATTCGTAAAACCCAATTTTTTGAAATATTTATTTTTCTATGTGTCTAATTGAAATATAGGTTTAAACAACAGTTCTATAGTAATTGAAATATTAGCTATATCTAGTGTTTTGAAGTTTTGGAAAAAGTAAAAACAAATTTAAAAAAAAACAGGGGAAAAGCCAGTGATGTCCATAAAGAAATTGCTTAGAAACATTGAAATGTCACCATTTTTTCTTTCTTTTCTGAATAAAGCAAAAATTACATGCTCTATAAACTTTTTATTCAAAAATAAGCACACAAAAGTAATTAAAATATTCCTTCTACTCAAGCGGCAAATCTTCAAAAACCTGGCCGTCCTGAATGTCCATAATGCTGCAACACGTTTGAAGTTGAAAGTAGAGATTTTTAATTAAAAGGAAACCTAGCCCCGGAGAGTCGTGTTACAAATGCCCGGCCCCGGTAGTGGGGTCGTTAGAGCGCCACCAGTTCTGTCCAACTAAACTGAAAAAGCTCCGCTGGTGTTGTGCAGGGTGGCTAGGCTGGCTTATTGAATTAAAGGAACTCAAGCTTAACTTAACAAAACAATCTAAAATTTAAGGAACTATATTTGCTACTAAGTTCTTTTTTTTTTGAAAACACAGCAACAATTTATCTGGAATAAAATGGCAAGTTAAAAACAATTAAGTGGTATCGTACAGAAGCTTAAGTTTATTGACTCATTTAAATGACTATTAAATTTAACTAATAATTGGTACAATATGGTGATTGTACGGAGACTAGTTCTGTTGTTAATACTCGGTACTGTATGCCTTACAACTAAATGCACTAAACACTACAAACCGAAGTGATCACTTTGATGTTACCTAAGCTAATTACATATACAGTGTGTCCAAAAAAGTATGCAACATATGGGAACTTCTTTATTATTGGTTTCTCAGAAAATTTTATTCTTGATAAAAGTTGGTGCTTGCCCTAAAACGGTAAATGAGTATTTCAAAATTTACGTACTGCTTTTAGTGCGAGTGCAAATGACATTTTTCCGAAATCGCGCCAAGAGTAAAGTACCTTAACTTATAAAGATACAGCAAAATCTTATAAGAAAAAGTTTTTCCAAATTAAAAAAGTAATCTAAATATGAAGTTTGAGTTAAATACATCAACTTTTAATTTTTCTTTTTTTTCCCGATATTTTCCTAAACGTTACGCCACTGGTGAGTATTTTGTTCTTTTGTTATTAGTACACCTGCCAAGTAACTTCAAAATTTATTTAAGATAGAAATTAGTTACATAGTTGCATAATGTTGCAGTTTTTCCAGCGATAATAGCCAGTTTAGGTATCAGTGTGTTGCAAACACATTTAAACCCTTTTGGTTCAAAATTTTTTCCAATCAAAATCATGAATAGACCCAACTCTTTTCATTTAATTTAAAACAATTAATAATTTATTTATCTTTTGCACCCGATTAGTAAATTATGCCCAAGTATCCTAAAAAGCCATATAAAATATTTGGTCTTGAAGAGTAGGCCGTGCATTTGGAATAAAAACAAAAAAATAGCAATAATTTTACTCCACTCTGACATATGAAATTAATTATTATTGAGTCAGTCATTCAAATTGTATTTTGTAATTATTGTGGACAATTATTTTGGACCAAAATTGTTTAAATGTGTTTGCAACACACGGATACCTAAACTGGCTTTTATCTCTGGAAAAATTTAAACATTATGCAACTATGTAACTAATTTCTATCTTAAATAAATTTTTAAGTTGCTTGTCAAGTATACTAATAACAAAAAAGAACAAAATATTCACCAGTAGCGTAATGTTTAAGGAAAAAAATCGAAAAAAAAGAGAAATTAAAAGTTGATGTTGACATGATTCCGGGAAATGACATTTGCTTCCGCACTAAAAGCGGTACTTAAAATATGAAATATTCATTAATTATTGTTTTAGGGCAAGCACCAACTTTTATCAAGAATAAAATTTTCTGAGAAACCAATAATAAAGAAGTTTCCCATATGTTGCATACTTTTTTTGACACACTGTATGTATGCGTGCGTTGGTTGTTGCACCAATTACACCGGTAGCAATAATAACAGGTAATGTTAAATGGTCACAATAATTAAATCAATGGACCCAATAAATGAATGAAAATAATAAAATGATTGAAACTGTCTTAAAGCCCGACTGTCAATGCTTGATTTATTTTATAAAGAAAGAATTCAAAGCGGTTACATTTTACATTACTCGATAAATGAATGAAAGGAATACAATTATTGAAACTGTTTTAAAGCCCGACTGTCATTGCTTGATTTATATTAAAAAGAGAGAAAATTCAGAGCGATTAATAATAATAAATGAGTAAATAAACTTAAGCCTCTGTACGATACCACTTAGATCCGTCGAACTCTGGTAGAGGCGCCGGGCACCCGTTGGTACTGCTAGGGCACTGGCCCTGAGGGTGACACTAGCAGATGACTCGCCATTAAATGGGCTCGGAGACAGGACTTGTAGCCACGCATCTGAAAGTTGTAGCCTGCTAGTAAAAGTGGTAGCCTGGTAGAAAAACCCTGAAATAACCCAGTACGCATTAGACAAAGCTCCCTCACTTTAATAAAAAAAAACTATAGCCCCCTCTTGCATAAATATATTTTCTTTATAAAACAAATTCCCCCAAAAGTTATCAATATATTTTCAATGACCATCAGCAAATAAAAGAAATACTGAGGTACAGACAACTTGAATATAACGAAGATAGTTATGAGTCATCCCTAAAAGAAAATATAAACTTCCCCATATGATCAAACTCAAGTTACATTAAAATAAAAATTCAGATTTGATAAAATGGAGTAGATAAGATAACGCATGGGACGCAAAGCAAATGGTGGACGAGGCACAAAAAAGGTTAACACAGATAAAGCAACTAAATCGTTAATTTAGGCAAAAAAAACTGTAGCAATAATTACCTCGTTCGTGTGTGAGGGTTACAGGAGATTCGAAGGTCTCGATCTTATACGACGAACGTGGAAAGCCTCTAGAAATAAGGAAAAAACCATTAGCGTCATGGCGTCGTCCGCGTGCTTCACAAGCAATAGGAGAAAAAAATAATTCCAGAAAAATGCTTACCTAGTAGATCCCGATAAATAGGTCGTGTCAAAACACAAAGAGATACCACAATATATCCCCAAAGAATGGGTGGAATTCAATCACAATATTAAAGGTTGAATCTCTAAGACTGCACTGAAGGTCTAACTAGAAGAACTCTCTATTCGTTTCCGTCAATTTGCCTTTCTCCTTCTAAGAGATTAAAAAACTACGTCAGAACAGCAAGCAGGGAGGAGCTGAAAAATGCCAACTGATTCGATACAAGGAATAATTCTAAGATAATAAACGACTGAGTTCTCGTTTATTATGAGGGTAAAATGATGGCGGAAGCCACAATTAATGAGCTAAAATTAAATTTTTTCAAGAAATGCTAGGAAATGCTCCTACGAAAATGATAAACCTTTAAAAATCCAAATCGAAAGCGACAATCACGGGAGGATAGCCCATTCCTATTACTCGGAACGAACAACCGAATATTACAAAAACTGCAGCGTGCCGGGTGGAAAGATAAATATATAAAGCAGAGGTCCCAAAACAATCCAACGATCTCAGAAATGATCGGCCGGTGATTGGAGTCCAGCAACTAGGGGTTCCAAAAAGTTATGAAATATTCAAACCGAAAATAAAATATAAATTCGACGAGTCTAATGAAACGTAAAAGCGGGTTTGACTAACAAAATTCTTAAAAATATAAATCGGTTCGCTGGCCGTTCTACGGTAATGTAATATAAATTAAGCAAAACTATCCCAATAATAATGTGCTTCGCTTATTAACTAAAATAAATATAGTCACAAAGTGCCATAAAAGCTAATACAAATATATCGTTAACCTATATTTAGAATAGAGTTAATTTACATTAGGAATACAGCAATTTTAAGCTTATTGTCAGCAAATCGAATCAATAAATTTAGAATTAATTATCTTCGAGGAGTATTGACCTCTTTTCAATAATTCCTGCCGCAAAATACAGCATATTTTTGCTAAATGCGGCGTATAAAATAAAATTTAAAAATATTTGTCTGGCAAAATGGGACTGTTACAATATAATATACCCTAAAAAAGAGTATATCTGGTCAGCCTATATGTAATAAAAGTCTCTATCGACTCCCTCGGTTGTTGTGTCGTGGTATTAAATTTATAGTGCAATAGAATAATATTCCAACGGGGTATAAAATGATTTTCGAATGCAGTCAATATTTCTACAAACGTTACCGGTTGAGGATTGAAATGTGCCGTGATTGAACTGTAATAAAGCTTCTTAGGCTTCTTATGCTCATCTTTTCTTCGTCCGATTTGAGGTTCTGTCCAGACACAGACAAAAACCGTTCAAACCTTTTACGCCACTGGGGCCACGCCTGGGGCACTGTAAAATCAAATTTACTTGGCGGAGACACCGGATCTGATAACCACAGAGGCGGTTTCCGCAGCACTGGTCGCGGATGCTGTGGTAGTCATTTTGCATTCGGATTAAGAAATTACTTTCACAACAATGCACTGCTGTTTGCGCGCCCCGTGTGACTTTACCGCTGCCACAATGTGTTGTTATTGATAAAATAACAACGACTAGTTTGTTTAAAACACACATGCTTTATTTAGGCGTCTAGGGTGGAGCGAAAAAACATTTTTTGGAAATTCGATTTGTAATAGTGCGCAAAAGTTCCCTTGTCATCACCAAAAAGCAAAATGTCTATTTACAACTTTTTTCTACAAAATCATCTTTTGCCCTCTACCATTCTTTAAATATTTTAAACAATTATTAAAAAAAAATAACATTTTGCAAAAATATATAGTGATTTTAGGTTTTTGTGACTTGAAAATATCAAAGATAATGAGAATTTCCAAATTTTGAATTGTTAATTCATGTCTAGTCAATATTTTCAGAAATTTACTTTTTTTTAAATATCATCTTTTGAACCAAAATATTACTTCATATAATAATTATTGCCAATTATACAATTTTTTATTGTTTTTGATATTTTCTAGTCACAAAAACCTAAAATCCATTAAAAAGAAAATAAAAATTGTTTTTCATATACCTACTCTTTAATAATATTTAAAGTGCGGTAGAGGGCAAAAGATGATAAATAGACTTTTTTTGATGATGACAAGGCAACTTTTGTGCACTATTACAAATCCAATATTGAAAAAATGTTTTTTTTCGCTCCACCCTAATAAACGCGTTCGTCCTCTCATTGAGGATCGGTTATTAGTTGCGCCTGACAACGAGGCGTAGTGTAGACAAAAGCGTCTAGCACACCTACTAACTTTTCGATGCAAAAGCCTAGAACATGCGTAATGGTCGAATGAATCGGACTTATCCATTATTTTTACGGTCTAGCAAAATGCTTCCAACCTCGGTGGTGGAGAAGTTAGACGTTCCGCTTTTCATTTGTACACCGCGCCGCGAGTTCGATTCCCGCCGGTTCCAACGCATGTTTTGTTTACTTTTTTTAAAGGTTACATTTGCTTTTAATTTTTTTTTTCTTAATTATGGGCAAGTCTTGTGTTAGTTTTGGTTAGTTCTTGTTGGGTGCGGCCCCCTAGCGAGCGGAGGGGCAAAGCCATTAAAATATAATAATACCTATTCTTGTTTCGCCAATACGCATGCACGGCGTTCGCATCGAAAAGTCAGTGAGAGCGCTAGACGCTTGTCACTGATGATCGATCCTCACTCCTCAGGTTATGAGAGGACTATAAAGGGCTGTAAAGAGGAGATCGAACGGTAATGGCTAAATTTTCGATTTCTGTCCCTGTTTTTCGTTAGTTGTTTCTTTGTTTGTTGACTCCCTTACACGGGGGTTAGATGGCGATATTTCAGTTCGTAATGCACTTGTGAATGCATGCGATTTAAAGACCTACAATTGGCGAGTATATGGCCCTCCGCTCGCCCCGGGGCTCAAGAAAAGGAAACTAACCAAGTGCTAACCCAAGCCATACCCAAGAAAAACCCAAAAATCAAGAAAAAACTGTTTACTTAAAAAAACCAAAACCGACGGAATTTGAACCCGGGTCGCCGAAGTGAAGGCCAACCACGTAGACCCCTAGACCATCTGCTGACTTAGAAACAACTAGTTGCATCGCGAAGACATGCGTCACGTCACGTAGCTAGCCAATCACGCGCCTCTCATCCACAAGTACACTATGAACTGAAATCTCGCGGTTGGATGGCACTGCTACGAGGCAATTTGCCAGCACACCCTTCCTCCGGCGCTTGGACAGAGGCAAAGCTTCCCTGCTGCTTGTGTTATACGTTATCTCAGTTTGAAGGGCTTTGTATTCGGTAGGAACCTCCAGTAAAACGGGCCTTTGCCCCTGGTGAATCCCGACTTCTGCACAAATATAAGCAAGTAAATTGCACGACCACGACTGAGTTCCTATGCAAGGAGGCTTCGTACACTGTAGGTATAACCAATTTCTGTCAGAGATTCCAAATCCCCGCAGGATATACCCCGACCGCCTACAGGCCTCGCTACCGAGTACGGAAATAACCCTAGAGTCGTAGTAGGAATCACCCTCCACTACGCGACCCACCTCATACACCTTCTAGCCGACACGACTTTCCAGACACCCCTGAAGGATTAGAGCACGTTTTCTAAGCAATAAGCTTCCACTACCCGTACCAAATTCTCTAATCCGTTTCCAACGTGTTCGTCCTTCGTTAGTTCGCTGGTTGGCCGACAGAGTACAGTTTATACCGTACCCGGTATGCGAGATTTCAGTTCATATTGCACTTGTGGATGAGAGGCGCGTGATTGGCGAGCTACGTGAGGTGACGCATGTCTTCGCGATGCAACCGCTTGTTTGTAAAGTCAGCAGATGGTCTAGAGGTCTGCATGGTTGGCCTTCACTTCGGCAACCCCCGTTCAAATCCCGTCTGTTTTGGTTTTTTTTAAGTACAGTTTTTTTCTTGATTTTTGAATTTTTCTTGGGTTAGTTTCTTTTTCTTGAGCCCGGAGCGAGCGAAGCGTGCGGAGGGCTATATACTTGCCAATTGCAGGTCTTTAAATCGCAATCATTTACAAGTGAACTACGAACTGAAATATCGCAACCGGTATAAACTGTGCCTCTACCACCGTCACTCTACGACAGGGGCGCAGTGATCGTAAGTGAGGCTAATTTCGTGTTTTTATTAGACCAGCGCGGGATTTTTTTTTTGATTATTTCTGGAAAAAACTATTTATTACTATCGTTTTGCCTTTTTAATATGGACAATGGGTGGCGTAGTTTGTTGTAAAAGTATAGTTTGCTTCGTGCCGGGTGTAAAACGGATAGTCCTTTTGATAAGAAGCTCAGGAAAAACGTAGAGAGAACAACATAAATCTCTTTCAAGCTCCTAACGTAAGTAATATATTTTTTGATAAACACGATTAACGCATTCGTGAAAATATATACAGTCGATTTTATAAAATGTTTAACAATATACATCAATTTTTGCAAACAACATAACCTGAAAGCCAGTGGGAATCAAATTTAGGGCTCATACTAAATTTTCGATGCGAAACCGTGCATGCGCCATGACGAAACAAGAATAATAGGTATTATTATGGCTTTGCATAGCCCTCCGCTCGCTACGGGAGCGCAATCAACAAGAACTAACCAAAACAAACCCAAAATTAAGAAAAAAATTGAGCGAGTCTGCGAGTTTTCGAGACTGATGTGTTAACATATCCTATAACATCGGTTGTAAAAATATGACAGCACGTTGTGTTCCCAAGCGGTCACACATCCAAGTACTAATCACGCCCGACATTGCTTATAACTTCAGTGATCGGACGAGAACCGGTATTTTCAACGTGCTCTGGCCGTTACCAATAAGTTTGTTTTTTACCCGTTGCGTCTTCTATTGTGCAATTTACTCCCTCTATACTCGTTATTGAGAAAGGACCTTTGTACCAAGGATCAAATTTTGTTCGGTTTTCGTTGTTTATTACGACTAGATCACCGGGTTTAAGCTGTAATTGATTAACTTTTCTATCGTATGTCATTTTACGCAGCTCTTTAGCTTTTGAGATATACTGTTGAGCGCGAATGTTTGTTGCTTGTATCAGAGGTCGAACTTCCTGGTAATAAGCGTCCACATCGTATGCAGGGTCAATTTTCTTTCATGACAAATTTTCGAGCAATTCCGCTTTTCGTGCAAAAACTAATGCGAATGGAGCGTAGTTGTGATATGCGCTGGGCGTAGTGTTATAACAGAAACTGTAATATTTGATTAGTTCGTCCCAGTCGGTTTTTGCTTCGTTAATATACATGCGTACATATTCGTTAAGGACTTTGTGATTTCGCTCACATCCTCCGATGCTTTGACTATGATACGCCGTTGAAAATTTGTGATTTATGTTTAATAACTTTGTCAATTGGTGCAATACTTCATTCCTATACTCTGTACCCATATCTGTTCGCATCTCTTTCATTGGTCCATATGTGAGTATGAATTCGTCCATTATGGATTTTGCAATTGTCTTTGCTTCCTTATTTGGTACCGGTATTATTTTTACACATTTTGTTAACATGCATTGGATCGTAACTGCGTATTGGTTGTTTTTAAACGTTTTCTGGAATGGGCCAATTGTGTCAATGCATACAATGTCGAAAGCTTTTTGTGGAGTAGGTGTAATAATCATAGGTTCCACATGAGTTACTTTCTTTTTATTTAATTGGCATTTGGCACAATTTCTTACATAATTTGCTACATCTCTTGACATTTGTTTCCAACGATACTTGGTTCTCAATTTTTTAAGTAGTTTCTTCTGTCCACAGTGTCCTCCCATAAGTGGATCATCGTAAAATTGTCTAATTAAGTTTGTCTTCTCGTCGCGACTCGAGATAACAATCGGATCCTTATATAAAATAATATTTAGATTCTTCAACAACTTATTTCCTATTTCCTTTAATTTATTTATTGTGCACATTTTAAATATTTGGTCGTCTGCTTTTAGCTTGACCTTATCAATACCATGATCGCTAGCCATTGATTCGAGCTTAGACAATATTGTCGCTAGAGACATATTGCCATTAGTGATCATAATTTTATTTTCGTAATTTTCGGCGTTGGATCGACCTTTTCTCCTCAAGACTCCTAAGATAGTTGGGCTAATTGTCGAATTTTACCATAGGTAGTTTAATTATACTGAAATTATCTAGGGTTTCTAGAATTTTAAGTTCTGGAATATGAACTTTTGGCTTTTCGATAATTTTTGTTTCTACTTTGTTATCTTTCCTTTACATTGCTCTCGTTATTGCTAATACTTGTACGGACTTATTGGCTATTTCTTTTAATTCGTCTACGCTGATTCTGGACAAGGCGTCTGCTCCCACATTGTCTTTCCCTTTTATGTAGTTTACTTTAAAGTCGAACTCTTCCAAATCGAGTCTCATTCTGGTCAATTTTGACGATGGATTTTTCATTTTTCAAGTGGTTTGTGGTCGGACTTGACTAGGAATGTCTTCCCGTATAAATAAGCTCTGAAATCATTTATTGCCCAATGTATAGCGGCTAGTTCTTTCTCTATTGTTGCCTTATTTGCTTCTCCTTCCGTAAATGCTCTAGAGGCGTATGCAATGGGTAGATCTTCTCCCTTGAAGTTCTGCGATAGAACTGCTCCACATGCCTCTTTCGATGCGTCCGTAGTCAAAATGAATTCTTTACTAAAGTCGGGGTACTGTAGAATTTTTGGGTCTATTAGAGCGGCTTTTAAAGTGTTAAATGCATTTTGGCACTCCTGTGACCAGCTAAATTGAACATTTTTCTTGGTAAGCATATTTAACGGCCTTGCAATGTGTGCAAAGTCGGGAATGAATCTACGATAGTAGTTACAGAATGCAATAAAACGTTTTGCTTCGTCGGCATTCCTCGGGGTTGGATATTTGTTTATTATATCGTATTTAGAGTCGTCTGGTAAGTTGCCTGCGCTTGTGAGTTTGTGTCCTAAATATGTTACTTCGTTTCGAAAGAATGTACATTTTTCTGGATTTAATTTTAAGTTGTGTCTCCTGCCTGCATGACTCAAAAACGCTTTTCAGATTTTTAAGGTGGTGGTTTTTCGAGCAACCTATTACTATGAAGTCGTTCATATACAGAAAAGCTTTTTCAGGTGTAATGCCTGCGAATGCGATATTCATCATTCTCTAAAAGCTATTAGGGCTAACTTTTAAACCGAATGGTAGTCTGGTGAATCTGAAAATTCCTGTATCCGTGCTGAAAGTAGTGACGTCTCTGGATTTTTCTTCCAGCGCAATCTGATGAAAACCTGCTTTCAGATCTAGGGTTGAAAAAAATTTGGCTCTTCCTAGTTGATCTAATATGTCGTCTATTCTAGGTAAAGAGAATTTATCAGCCACTAGTTTATTTTGATTTATAACCCGAAAATCTACGCAAAGTCTCCACACTTTTTTGCCATTTGGTGATTTCTTTGGAACGAGTAATATCGGGCTGTTGTATTCCGCTGTTGATGGTTCAATAATTTTGTCTTGTAGCATTTTTTGCACTTGATTGTTTATTTCGTCTTTTTGAGCATGCGGTATTCTATAGTTCTTGATGTACACAGGATTTTGGTCTGTCAATTTTAATTATTGTTTATAGAAGTTATTTGCTGTTAATTTGTCCATAATTAGAGCAAAAATGTCGGAAAATTCTTTACATAGAGCAATGGTTTCAGTTTTTGCTAAGTCTGGTATCTGCTTGTTTAATTCCTGTTGTAAAACTGATTCTCTATTTTCTATTGTCGTATTTATGTTGTAAATCTGATAGTTTTCTAAACTTTCTGTTTCTATGTCTTTGCTTTTTATTGTGACACTTTCGAGCGTTGTGTTTAAAATTCTCACAAAAGGACTTTCTTCAGACACGATTGAAGATGCTATAAAAACACCTGGGGACATTTCTTTGTTTAAAACCACTGAACTTCCTTTTAGGCGTTTCAGATTTTTTATTTTTCTTATTATTTCACATCTTGGAGGAATTGTGAGGATGTCTTCTGATGGGCCTGAGTGGATGGGTAAGTTGACGAACCGATTTCCAATTTTTACGGCCATCGTCCAATTGGCATGATCTAGGTGACATTGATTTTTTGCTATGAAATCTCTACCTAGGATTCCGTCTGCGGGAATAGGAAAGTTGTCGTTGACTACATAAAATTTGTGACTTACTTGATATTCTCCGAAATAAAGTTTTGTTTTTGTAGTACCTATTGCCGCTGTCGCACCATCTGTGACTCCTTTTATTTTGCAGACTTCGGTTTTGTTTATTACTTGCAGTGGGTTTATTTTCTTTCTTTTGAAAATCGATATATCTACACCAGTGTCTATAAAAAGTACAATCTTGTCGTTTCCGGTCATCTCTGAGTTAATAGCTACAAAGTTCGAAAGTGTGAGGTCCAAATTAAAGATATTTACGACCCCCTTTCTGGACCTATCTGAGGGTCGTCGGAGTTTTCCGTGTTGTCTACTATTGCCAGCTGCCCCTGCCTTACGTATCCGCCGTTTCCTCTAGGCATATACTGCTGGTTTCCTCTGGCTCTATTCGCATAATGATTGGCTCTGCCTCTGTAGGTATGACCATTTCTGTTGTGATTCTGTTGTGTTCTCCAGTTATTGTCATGTCCGTTGTACTGTGCGTTATTTGGACGATAATTACCTTGATAATTACCTCTATTGCCTCTTCTAAATGGCATGGCGTTTCTGATTGGGTAAAGTGGTCTTGTGTATAGCACTGAGTTTGTTGGTGTCTCGTCGTTTATATTTAAGAACTTAGATAATGCCTCTTGGCAGTTGCTGAATGTTCCGGCTTCCATGACCAATTTAGCATTTTCAGAGGTTGAATTCGTTATTAGGGCCTTACCTGTTGCGTTTGTAGCGTAGGTTTCGGCTACTGCTACCGGGACTCCTTCGTGGATGTATGCTCTATTTAGCTTTTGTGCCAGGTCTTCGATCTCTGTGGCAAACCTAGATTTATCTTTGTTGCTCTGCTTGAGGCCAAACAGTTTTGCACTGGTCATTTGTGAGCTTTCTACCCTAATTCCTGCTTTAAGTTTGTCTATTATTGAAGTTAGGGTGTCACTTGCTTCTACTAGGTCTCTGGCTTTCCCAATTAGTCTTGTCTTTATGTAGGCTACTGCATTGGCTTCGTGGTTTTCGGCATTTACTTGTAGGAGTGTAAGGGCGTCAATGACGGTCTGTAACTTGTCGGGTGAGCCGTCGAACTCTGCTGGAAAAATTTTGCTTGCTAAATTGAAAAATTCAGCGTTTGTCATAGCCATTTTGCAATCTGTTTGCGTATCCTCTTCTGATTCTGCTTCTTCTATGTCCTCTTCCAATACTTCAGGGTCAATATATTCTATACACGAGGTAGGAATCTTATATAGGGCCTTCAACACTTGATACGCTCTTATTACTTTGTCCCTTACTGAAGTGAAAAGTTTTTTAACTATAAGTACTTGCTCATCGCTTAGAGTTTTGTAAACTGAACGAACAACTTTGATAAATTTATTGTACAAGTTTAGTTAGTTATCACGAATTTCTGTTTTAATGCTTTCCGCTTTCGGAGTCTGTTTTTTAAGAATTCTCTTTGATTCATTGATAATAGCAATTTTTATGTCCTGTATCCCGGACAAGGTCTCTTCCCACTTTATATCGTTCATAAAATAAAATTACTAGTATTGCGGGGATACTATGACTTATGAGGTAAAATGGTTAAATAGGTAAAATACTGTGCAAAAATGGAGCAAAAATAAAATCAATAAAATCTATACGGAATGTTACAGTCATATGGATCCCCCAATAAATAGTCATAGTGTAATGGTTTAACTATCATATGTGTAAAATAAATAGTAATAATAATCGTTATCGGAGATAATAATAGTGATAATACATTGATAAGAATAATATAGATTATAGTAAGGATATGGTGAAACACTGCTAATAAAAAAAATGGATCTCCTCTGCTAATAATAAATAGTAAAAAAAATAATACGCTGAGTAAAAATGTAAAAATCGTAAAATAAAATAGTTCACTGTTCAACAGTCACGCAATCACTTAGATTTTTCAAAAAAAAAATGTCTTACTCATCCGCAACTGCTGTCCTTTTGAGTTGCTAAACTTAGGCTGCCTGCGTCCTGATGATCATACTTCGAGATAGCTGTCGCTTCACCCCCTTCCGGTAAGCTGATCTTAGCTTTAAGAATAGGACTGCCATAGCTGCTGTCACCAAAGCGTACATCGCTATTCTCATGTCCATCGGCATCCTGATTTCATCCTGCTCTACTATGAAGTTGGAGTTCACCA
>MU184211.1:50714-155260 GCA_016904865.1 Pissodes strobi
TACATTTTCAAACAATTTAACCGGAGCCACTTTTCCATAAGGATGGTACGGGGTACATTTGATTGAAATATACAGGTTGTTGCAATTTTTCGGGTGTTTCAGATTCAATGCAAGAATTAATAGCTTATCTATTTTAACAGTTATGTTGAGGAATAGGGCTAAGAACAATTGCAGTTTAGAGAATCAATATTGGAATGTATAATATACAAAGTACAGCATAAAAGTGGAGAAATATCTGTGAAGAAAACGATCCAAGTAAAAGTTGCCTTGATCACTTGTAGTGAATCCTGTAAAGTTACTTAAAAAATTTATATATAATATAATTTAAGGTTAAAAAGTAAAAAAAAAACATTAGATGAAAACAAGGATGAATATAATAAAATCATTGATTACAAAAATAGAAACATACACTAACACAGCAAAACGCTGTTAACAAAATGGCGTCGTTAATAAAAGGAAAGTGAAAGTAATATCTAAAATGTTACTTCTGTACCTTGTTCCAAGTAAAAAGGGCACTTAAAACCACTATCACTCATGCAAACGGAGACCGAGAATGGAATTCAATATTCATTGGATGGATTGAAAAATGTATAGATGCGGCGTTATCCGGTTATGCGTCACCCTTATCGATTGCTAGTATTGCTGATGGCTACTTGCTACTAAAAATAAAAACTTATAATAGCTGTCGAATGTTATCCGAAAGTGTTCGAACTATACGTATAGGGAAAAGACGAATCCCTCGTTTTATGTGATGGACGCATAACGGCTAATACGTGTGAAATAAGGGATATTCAACCAATTTTTAAAAATCCGGTTAATAACTGGTAAGCAAGTGTCAATTAACGTGCATTAGGTGTACTTTTTAATTCTGGTCTATTAAGGCACTTTTTAATAATTATGCAATTCTTGAATAGACGTGAAAGATTACTTGTATACGAGATGAAAATAGCCTGCATAGCTCCTTATAAAACGACATTAATACTGACTATTGACATTAATAATTCTAGTTATACAATTTTTTATAGTAGTTAGTCAAGTAAAGACTATACAAGACTTTATTAACGGGACTTTCCTCAGTGTAGGACACATGATATTACTATCACAACTAACGAAAGCAGTTATAGCGATTTAACAGATTTAAGTTTACTCAGTATCGATTTTTCTTTCTGTGTCGCTTCTCCTTTTTCAATTTAAATATCAATTAATTTGAAGTTGAAGCCTTTAATCATACAGTGTTTTAAAAATAAATACATATTTTATGTAATCATATCTTATCTAAACTGGGCTGGTCTGATATTATTATTAACGCATTTTTATTTTATCTCTATGCAACAATGTCTATTATTCTAAAATATGGAGAATGTCCACATATTTGTTATACAATAAAATTATAATATTTTTTAACATGATATCGTGATGCTGTATTTCGGAACCTCGCTCGTCTCTTTTGTCTATAAATCTACAAAGGAGTCGTCGTTTACAATGCACTACACTTTTGTCTATAGGTAATTTCTCTCCTCTGCCTATATTATTTGTCTATCCAACATTTGTGAAAACTTCGCTTTTCATTGTTCTTCCTACTGACTAAATTCACACTTTTCAACTTTTATTTTTTCACAAAAATATGCAGGAAAATAATATTAGGTTTTTAGGTACGCGGCGTTGTTGGTAAGTGATTTGCCTATTTTCGAAAAGTAAAGAGATCACGGGATGAATTATGGTATGCGCTGATAAATCACTTTTGTAGATTGTTTTATAGAGACACTATGGACATTTATGCCAAACTTTTGCGACTTCGCCTGGTGCTTCTTAAAAAGGCATCTTTTGAAAGATTTTATATGGGAATCAGTCAAAACCTTGTTAATTAGTAGCGCTGTGTCTCCTCGTGTTTTTTAGAGAAAATTTCCAAATCGTTTTAAATGAACATTTTAAACAAGTAAACCACCAAATTTGATCATCAGTCTTGTGAATTTTGGTATGCAATGATGACTTTTGTAGGTTGTTTTATAGGTGCCCTCTAAACATTTATGGCAAACTCTTGCCTCTTCGCCGTGTTAATCAGTAGTTATATGTGCTTTCATGTGCCTTCTTAAATCATTTTTCCGAATTGTTTTATATGAACATTGTAAACAATGAAACCATTGGACTTGATCAGCGGGTTTATGAATTACGGCATGTTCTTTTAAATTACTTTTGTAGATTGATTTAAATAAACACTCTGAACATTTATGCCAAACCCCTGTGTCTTCGCCGTGTTGATCAGTAGTTATATGTGCCTTCATGTGATTTCTTAGACCATTCTTCCGATTCGTTTTATATGAACATTTTAAACAATGAAACCACTCGACTTGATCAGCAGCCTTATGAATTATAGTATGCACTTTTAAACTGCGTTTGTGGATTGTTTTAAAGGGACACTCTGAACATTTATACCAAACCCCTGCGTCTTCGCCTTGTTGATCTGCAATTATATGTGTCTTCATGTGGTTTCTTAGATTATTTTTCCGATTTGTTTTATATGAACATTTCAAACAATGAAACCACGGGACTTGATCAGCAGGCTTATGAATTATTGAATGCCGTGGTAAACTACTTTTGTAGATTGTTTTAAAGGGACACTCTGGACATTTATGCCAACTCTTTGTGTCTTCATTTTGGTGATTAACCACCTGCCTTTTGAAATGATCCTTTAATATCTCTGTGGTTTGCTTCAAACACTCGACTGAATGCTGTTTGGTATCACCTTTGCGATTCGATTGGTAAGGACGTTCAGGACATCTATGCAGAGTAGGTTTATGGGCAAGTTCGCAATTTATTAACCTGAAAAAATATATAATCATTAAAAAAAATTACATAAATATGTAGTAGATATGTGCATGAGTGCATGTTTAAATGGGACTGTAATTAATATTTTCCTTTACATTACAAAGGCATCTGACAGTCATCAGTCATTCCGTCGCAAGAAATAATCCTACCACATCCCTTAAGGCTGGTTCGGATTATGCTAGTAAACAAGCCAATTTAAAGTAGAAATCTAAAGTTTATATTGTTAAATGAATGTAACAGGTTACAAACCATAACATAACTACAAAAACAATGTCACCCATTTAGAAAAGTAATTTAAAATTCAATTAGAAAAAGTATTAATGACAAGTATTTACAATAATCAAAATTAAATATGTAAGTAATATTTAATTATAAATCATCTTCACTGAAGTCACATTCGTCAGAATTTCTGAAATTAGCAGAGGTTCTACTGTTTCCTCCAAGAGATTGTCAAAATCCCACATTTTTTGCTCCTCTTTGATGACGTTGTTTATGGCATTCGTCCAGTTTTCGGCAGAGATTTGTGATCGATATATTCGTAAGTTCTCGCACATCTTTTAGCCTAAACGTTGTGTTGTTGCGAGCTATAAATCCTTTCATTTGTGCCATATAAGTTCGATGGGATTCAATTCACAATGGTAGGGTGGCAACCGAAGTACATTTATTCCACGCGCTTTAGCCATTTCGTCAATAAGGTATTTTTTAAACTGTGATTTGCTTTCCCTAACTATTTGTACCAGCTCCTTTTTCAACATTCCGTTTTCGAATGAAATATCTTTTTGAGACAACCAACCTATAATGTCCTCTTTCCTCCAAGAAGTTGAAGCGGAATTTCTGACCGTTCTACTCTAGGCATTAAATGTTTTACAATTAATAAGCGTTCGGAACTTCTTATGTCAATATGTCTATAAATCCTGAATACCTACTTGGTTTTAATTATATTATTGCTTTTATTACCTATTAGTACCCTCTGGAGAGTTTTACCAGTACTAGTAGCAATATCGAGCAGGACCATTATTGGGTTATTTTATGTTCCGCCTCAAACCAGCCGTAAGATGGCGACACTTGGTTGAAAAGGTGCTGGTAATTTTACGGACTTTCGTACCTTTTCGCGTTGGTTGATTTTCCTTAATCTAGAGGGAACTACTTGTATCTTTTCTTTTAAAATAATTGCTCAAGATTCAAATTCCTATCCTTGTAGGTATTATTTTTTTGTAACTTTTTTCTCGTTTCTTATCAAATTTGTACCGCAAGCCAACAGGCAAATTTCACATTTTAAATGCTTATTTTCCAAACCTTAAAGCTGACAACTGTCGATTTTGTTAGTAAGGTTTCTTTTGTTTATCAAATTAGACCAGATAATACATCAAGTGCCAGGTAAGTGCTTATAAAAGTTTAATTAATTAATATTTGTTTGAAAATATTTTGTGGCCATTTATGGACTGAATAAATCAGACTTGTTTTATAGAATAATTTATTCTATTATTTTTGTAAATTACATTTCGTATTTCTAAGATCCTGTTAATTGTTCCAGCTTTTTGGAAAACTGGAAAAGTAAATCTGTTGCAAATAAAATCCTTCCTCATCTGCTCACCAAACTGAAGTTTCATTTGTTGCCCTAACCCACGAAAACCAACTGTTTCAAAGTGGTTGGCAATTTTTCTACTAATCTCGAATGATATCTAGCGTTGTCCATAACTATGACAGAGTTTTCTGGAAGTAATGTTATCATTTCGGAAATGTCTTCTTATTCCTTGTAAAGACCTTTTGGTCTGTTTATTTCGAAGGCTGGTCAGTGTTGTTGATTCTCCTGTGATACAGATGTCCAACTATCTTTCCATCTTCTTGATGGTCTTCCGATTACCAGCTGGATTTCCATTTAGCACAATCCAGGCTATTCCTTCGAGATCCATTCTTTCTACGTGGTCCCGCCAGTAACTTCTGCGCTTTTGTCCCCATCTGATTACATCTTCCACCTTGCAGGTCTCTCTTATTGTTGCGCTCCTCACTCTAGCCCGTAGTGTCTTTGCCGCTATTGACCTTAGAGTCTTCATCTGTGCCGTTCTTAACATACATTTTGTTTTGTTTGTGTCTGCTCGGGTCTCGATGCCATAGGTGAGTATTGGTCTTACGCATGTTTTGTATATTCGAACTTTACTGTCGATGCTCATATCTTTGTCGTTTCATATGACGTCTCTTAAACAACCTGATGTTAACGAGGCTCTTTTGATCTGGGATTTTAGATCTTTAATTGGTTCGTTGCAGCTAGAGATGTCCGCTCCAAGGTATCTAAAAGTTGTGACTTGCTCGACAATTTCATTATTTATAACCGGCTTACATCTCGTTGGTTCCCTGATAAATGTCATACATTTTGTCTTGGAAATTGATATTTGCATATTAAATTGTGTGCTGACCTGATTGAATCTGTGAAGTTGTCTTTGCAGATTGTCCTCCGTTTCTGCCAATATTGTCGCGTCATCGGCGTAGCAAATTATGCTAATGGGTTTTCTATTGATCCTATACCCCATTCTTAAGCCACAAATTTCTTCAATGATCTCGTCCATAATCAGGTTGAATAGAAATGGGCTCAAGCTATCCCCTTGTCTTATACCCTGTGATATCGGTATATCATTTGTTGTTTTATGATCAACTTTAATTCGGGTTGAATTGCCTGTATTTAGACAGCATACTGTTTTATAATTCTTGCCGGGGTTCGTTTTTTCTTTAAGATGTTGATAATGTCTTCCAGTCGGACACGGTCAAATGCTTTTGTTAAATCGATAAAACATGCAAATGCGGTGGTGTCGAATTCTGTTGCTTTTTCTTTTATGTGGTGTATGATAAATGGGGCGTCAGTTGTAGACCTATTTCTCCGAAATCCTTGCTGTTCGTCTTTCATTTTGATATGTCATTCGAGGTTATCTTTAATAAGGCCGGTGAATAATTTCATGTGGAAGAGTTATACACCTGTAGTTCTCTGGGTTGGTTTTTTTTGTCCCTTTTTGAACATGGGTATGGTGAAGCTCTTATGCCAATCATCGGGGATTGTTTGTGAGCTATTCTATTGAAGAGTTGCGTTAGTTTTTTTGTGAGATCATTACCACCATACTTTAGAAGTTCGTTGGGTATATTGTCCACACCCGGTGCTTTTCTACTTTTAAGCTTTTTGTTTTGGTTTTTGCTTCTTCTTCCGTGAATGATATTGCGACCTCTTCTTCTTCTACCTCCTCAGCTCTCATTTCGGAAAAGTAATCTTCAAAAAGATCAGCCGTCATTTCTTCATGGTAATCCTTGGTCGATTTGGATTCAAATTGCAGTAATCCATTCTGTATACGAAACCGTTATCTCCCCCAATATGCGCTATAATTAGCCTGCGTCCTTTCCCGGAAGGAATTTTCAAACCTGTCGATAATCCTTCTAAAAATGCTTCACGAGAACTTCTAATGCTATTGTCTTGCCAGATTTTCTTAACATAATGTCCTTCATTCGGCCATGTTTCATCTAAGTAGAAGATAGATTTTCCTTCCCTGCGATATTTACGAATGTCCCTTATATATTGCCTCCTCCAAAAAATTATGTCTTCTCTGTCAATGAGTACAGACTTCCGGTTGCACTTCTCACGAGAAGTTCATTTCCTTTAAAGTAGCCCAAAGATTCTTTCTTCCCATGACCGGCAAGTTTTCGTCTTCATTTACAACTTTCTGAATTTTATCGAGAGTTGGTATTTCCTTACTCAAATAAAAGGCGTGCACATGTCTCCTTATTATGCTTCTGCAACAGTCATGAACAAACGATGGCTTCTTCCCCGTAGATGTATTGGGCTCACAAACCGTTCCACTTTTTCTCTCTTTCAGAACTCTATAAATCGCAGCTTCACCAACTCCCGTAACATTCGAACATTTCGTAACTAGACTTCTCACAGTAGCCAAGGGATCTTGATGCACAAAGAAATCATGAACATTAAAGCTATCTGCAAACGGAGCTTCTCGTCATAGATGCGTATTAGACGGAAGGTGTACTGCGTCTTCGTGTGCGGTTGTTGATTTAAATACAAGCGAGCGTACACCAGGCGTACACCTCCTGTATGTCGCCTCTAATACGCGTCTATGACGAGAAGCTCCGTGTGCAGATAGCCTTAAAAGTATAGTTTTCGCCCTTAAATCAAAAATACCTTTTATCTTGTTTGCAAATCATCAGTCACAGGAATACTGAATGCACGACATTTTTGACAGGTATACATAAATATATTTTACAGGTATAAATTGGCCGGGTTCATAACCATAAAGCGATCAGGTACCATTAATGATTATAATAGCATAATGGTAACAATTTACAACTAACTTAGTATAATGACAATATAATTATAGCTAGGAATTCCAAAATATAATATAGTAAAAACACAATTAACTTATTTGTATAGGCCAAATTAGACGCAAGTTCTAGCGTCTATGGTTTATGATGTTTTACGGCCCCAGCCCTTTTCGCTGTGCTATCAGGCATTTAAAAATAGACTTGTAACTAATAAACTCGACAAAAAAAAAAACAGGTTCGCACTTGTTTAGTGGATAAATCACGATGCAGTAAAGCGTGGTGGGGGCGTTACTCGACCGAAAAATATAGAATAAAAATCGACTCGACTAAATCACTTACTAAATTACTCGACAAAAAAGTTGTTGTTCAGACACGTTTAGTTACTAAATTACTCGCCACTCGATTAAATTACTAGCATAGTCCGAACCAGCCTTAAGCGAGAGATGCCATTCTTGGAGCATGGCATATATGGTCATCATTCAATTTTTGGCCAAATGAGCTACATCTTTTTGGGGTGAGGCTTTTGGTAAATAATCTTAATTTTCATGTTTAAATTTTATCCTACACGGAAAAAATCAAATTTGCATATAAGAATAGTCTTATCCTTAAAGATAAATATTTGGTGCAAGTATATTCAAGACATAATTTAAATATTCATCTATTCTTGGATGTAAGTTGTGTATTTACTTGATTTCAATCACCTTATAGTTAGAATAAGAATACATTTGTCTTTAAGAATATCTTTAATTTCCTGCAAGGAACGAGGTTCCGCAAGTCTCAACGTATATCAACTAATTTTTGTCAGTTCTTTTAAGCTTTTATTCGTACTACTTGCAGTTACTTTCAGAGTTAAGGAATCTCTGGCGCCCGTATAAATAAATATTTCCAACAAATGGGATAAACCCACTCCTAAATTCTCATAGCCGGCATACTATTACATTTCCATAAGATCAGGAACTCAATTTGTTACAAATTGATTTCCGAGTAACGTCTTTTCCGAAAACTACAACCTACAGCGCTTCAAGTCCAACGTCCACCATCTTCTCCGCACACGCACCGCTCGTTGAGTGGCATAGGATTTTCCTTTTGTGTGTGTGTGTGTGTGTGTACCGAACATACAAAAGTCAATAAACTGTAGTCAACAAAACTGATGTTTCTTCCAGTGATTCACTACATAATATACCAAATACTGCTGTATCCATTCGTGCAGCATATGACAATAGAATCTGTGAATTGGAGCAACAAAATGCTTCGCTCCTCATGAAAATCACTGCATTGGAAAATGAACTAAATCTACTGACAATTGAAGTAATTTCAAAACAGTAGAAAACTATTGACTCACCAGGTGGGGCCAATGAATCAAGTTAGGACCACCATCCCAGGTAAACGAAGTTAATCTGTAAATCCTCATAAGTCTCAAACCAATGCACACTCCCAGGAAATCCCATAACGACATAACCTCTCTCAGCGGATTCAACAAATTTCCTCTGGTATCCCAACACGCTCCGGAAACAGATGGAGGGCAGCTTATCGTTGGAGAGAGGCGTCAATGGCTTTACCTTGGTCGATGTCATCCTAGTACTACGGTTGAACAGGTAACAAATTAGAATAGAATAGAATAGAATAGAATATGGTTTATTGTGCACAATACATATGATATACAGTAAGCTAAAAGTAGGTAATAACTTTCTAGAACTAGATAACTTACTCTCTAAAATAATTAAGCTTTGAAATAGATATAATCAAGCATGAAATCAACGACTAAAATACAAATCCCTCACAACTTTCTTAAATGCATATAGCGGGAGCGACAAATATGACAAGACCCTATTCAATAATATAGGTGCCAAGTAAGCAAATGAACCCCTGAACTTTGACGTCAAATCAGCTACTCATCCCGGATGTTAAGTGTCTCGAGTTGGATAAAAATGAAGATGTTGCACCTTTTAAGATAGACGTTAAATAATCCATTCTAAAAAACCTGCTGGATACAAACTTTGGTCTGAAGGAACAGTCATCGTCAACAGATACAAAATAGAAATCCTGGTAATTTTTTAAACAGCAACAACGGGGAATAATCTCACTAGACAACATATCGATATGTTACCAGAATGTGAGGGGCATAAAAACAAAACTGCTCTCACGAAAACATGGTTAGACTCCAACATTCATAACGCAGAACTCTTGGACTCCCGTTATGCGATATACCGTACTGACAGAACCACTGGCAACAGTTCTAAATCCCGTGGAGGAGGTGTTTTGTTAGCTGTAAACAAAATGTTGAAATCCCACCGTTTACTTATATGCAACCCTGCCGTTGATGAGGTATGGGTGTCTTCATATTTTGGAAAGACTGTTACTTGTTTTGGTTGCGTTTACAATCCACCTGCTATGGACACTGAATACTATGAAATTCACCTACAAAGTATTGCTAGTGCTTGTGATAAGTTTGAAAACGTTCTAGTTGTTGGCGATTACAATATGTCTCATATTACTTGGACATAGGTAGATGACTTTTTAGGGCAAATACTTGGCAATGTTAAATCCCCAAAGGAAACTCTTTTTTGTGATACAGACGCTTAATTAAGTTTATCTCAATACAATAAGAATCACAATGATCACAACTTAGATTTGGTTTTGAAATTTTGAGCCTACTTTAATTGCAAAGTGCCATGGCCTTGTAAATTGTGATCCTTATCATCCGCCCTTAGAAATATCATTAAATTTCAATACAATATTCGTTAAACCAACTGGAACATTTTCCTATAGGAAGAATGCAACTTTTAATCTTATTAATAACTATTTTCATGTAATTGAATGAAAACTCAGATGTAAGCGTAGGGAATTTTTACTCAGTAGTTTGGGCTGTTTTGATGTGTTTGTGCATACAAAAAAAGAGCTTCTCTGGGGATGGTTTACACCTAACTTAAAAACCCCTAGATTTCAAAAAAAATGCCTATAAAAGGTACAAACGATCAAATTCAGTTACTGACTACAACTTTAGTTTAATGAGAGAGCAGTGTTATGAACTTTATATTAGCAACACTGAATGTAATATTAAAAATGATCTGAGTAATGTGCCTAAGCCATCGTGAATTCTGAATGGGGGGCAGTCAGAGCTCTCGGCGTCAATTCTGATTTTGGGGCAGCCGCCGTCGATTCTGATTTTAGGGCATCCGGTTTCGATTCGCATTTTGGGGCACTCATTTTGGTGTATTCGACCTTGATAGCCCACTTGGCCTCGGGTGTATTCAACCTTGAATGGCAGGTAGCCGAGGTCGATCCTTTTTGGCAAGTAGTCGGGGTCGATTCTCTTTGGGGCGTAGCCGACGTCGTCCTTGGAACTTTTAGTGTGACGTCAGAAATATATTGTGGTGGATATAAAAGGTTTAATAATGCAGAGAACAGTTATTGTATGACATTGAGATAATTTGATCTTGGCTCTTGGTACTGTTTTGTGGTATGTTTTACCTTGAATGACATTGAGATATTTTGAATACCCTTGAGTTTTTTTTGTTGATGGTTGTGCATATGACCTTGGTATTGCTCCAAGTGTGTATGACCTAGAACGCCCTTTTGACTTTGTGTGCCCTTGAGATAATTTCACGCGACACCGACCTTGAGTGTCCTTGCGGATATTTGAAGATCGGACCCATGACCTTGAACGCTCTTAAGACTGAATATTGGTTACATATTTCGGTATGACGTAACATAACCTTGGGAAGCATGTTCTAGGGGCTATATAAGATGCCATAATGTTGAAAACAGTTATAACTTTCTGACTAGTAAAGCACTGTGTTCAGTATTCTGATAGTCGCATATTGTATTTTCTGTGAGGTGCATTTATTAAAGGTACAACTATTTATTTCAAACAATAATGTCTCTCTCACAAGAAACAATTACCAAAACTAATGAGAGTTTTAACAAATCAGTGGAACAAATAGAACTTAAACCTTTTTCCTCTCTAGATATTGGAAAGCGGTATATAATAAAGAAACTACAATTAACAAATGGCCGTTTTGGGAAAAGTGTTGTTGCAATATTATTTGATAAAGAAAATGGCTGTGTTTTTAGTTCTTATTTACCGAAAAGAGGTGTTGAAATTATTACCGAAGAAGTTGTTGAAATTATCAATAACTCTAACGAAAAACATAAATTAACCTATTTAGGACAAAGTGAACCCACATACTCCGGTGCCCAAACACGTTCTCTTGTAAGGTTTGATGATCTGAAATAATTACATTATCTTGGAACTGTAATAGTTTTAAAATTTTGATTACATTTAATTATAATGAATTATCAAAATGCTGGCACGGTGTTTTCTTTTTCGCAGAGGGCAATATGGTCAATTTTGTAAACAATGAGAATCAAGTTTCATACATTAGAAGTTTAGCAACACTGCCAAGAAATATGTGTCAAGATATTATCGAATATTTGAGAGAGTGTGTTGACGATGCGGACGATGAAAAATATGCCATGTCCCTGACGGATGCATTAAATTTTTGTATTGGTGCACACGTGTGTGAGAAGTTTGTTTATGGTTACATTGACCTGGACACATTTTGCAGTCAACCCAAGCTTACAAGACACCTCGAGAGAAAGAAGACAAGAAAACACATTATTTACGATCACATTCTTATAACTTTGTAAGACAAAACAAAACATGTTTTCAACATTCTTATAACATTGTAAGACAATTGTATATTTGCAACATTCCTGTAATTTTGTAATATATTTTTAAATTTAATTGTTGTTTTTTTTATATAATATAAGTATATCAGCTCTAGAAAAAATCTTAGTATGTTTAAAATGGCACCTGTTAACAAAACAATTGACATATTTGGTCGTCACCGAACAAGGATGTTTCTATATGAAGCTGAGCTGCAAAAGACAAAAAGCCCAGGTTTAGTTGAAAAAGTTCTCCGCGAACGTAAAAAAGACAATAAAGAACAATTATATGTTAAGTGGTTGGGTTTTCCAAATCAGTTTAACTCGTGGATGGATAAGTCAGATATTGTTTAAATATATATTATTTTTAAACATGTGTAAAGTATGGGGGTTATAAATAAACAACTTTTTTTTGTAATATTTTTGTTTTTCATTTAATATATTACTATATATCTATTAGTACAAAACTTGTATCCAATAATTCTGGGAAACTATTTGGCGACAGGCTTCTACTTGGGTATAAATATAGTCGATTTCGAGTGAAAAAGTTGTGTTCATGGGCAAATACACTAGAAAACCAATGATAGCCCCTTTTCCCCATGTAACTGTTGTCATATTCTTATTTTCCTAGCTGCAATCATATTATTGACCTTCTCAATTATCAACAATATTTTTGTGTCTTCTTTCATTCTCTTTTCCAAATTGGTTATTTTCCCTCCAATATTTTCTTTTCGTGCATCATAACCTTTTCTTTTATTTTCAAATGTGTCCATTCTGTCATCAACACATCAAATTTTTATTACAAGCTTTAGATATTTTGTTGATTGTTTCTGTTAACTCTATGTGCAATTTATGGATTTCCTCACATACATATTTTTTCGTGGTTTCCGGTTTTGCATTACAAATTGATGGAAAGACTGATATTATTGAACGAAACCAATATATAACAACAAGATAACTTTTATCATTATGTTACTACCCAAGAGGATCCAAGAAGTGTTAAGGGTGCGACCAATAAGCAATATGTAGATCTCAAAATTCATGAATTACGTCAATTATTTGCTAATATAATAAATCAAGACGTAATGATTACAATGAGGAAGATTGCACAAGAACAAAGAAGTAGTGATTTAACCGAAGAAATCATGAAATTTATACATGAGCAAACACATGAAGATAGACGAAAATGTTTGATAATGTTTACAAATCTACAAAAAGCTATTATGGAATTAAAAAAATGTATTAAATGAAGAAAAATATCTAGATATTATGTCTCTCTTCCTACTTCAACCCTATTAAAAAACTTTAAGAGTTTAATTTGGTTTTAGATAAACAATTAAATGTAAATAGATGTTTACATTAAACCATTTATTATACAGCAAAAATAAAACAAATATGTTAAAATAATTCATATAGTTTTATTTCAAGTATAGAGATTTAAATAACATCTGTTACATCAATCCAAGAGTTATAAGTATCGGGGAATCCTAGCCATTTTACATAAAGCTGATCTATCGAATTTCTTCTTCGACGACGAATGATCTTTTCAATTAAGTAGACATCAGGGTTGTTGGTTTTTTGTAATTCGGCTTCATAGAAACACCCCATGATAGGTTGCCCATCAGATGATTCTAACATATATGTTGGTGGATTCGTAATATTGACTTTTGCTACTTTAAACAATTCAGTCGACCGAGTTGGTGTATATCATTTTTCAAAGACAATCTTGTATTTACTTATACGCACCGTATCAATGATTTGAAATTTAAAAGTTTTCGGTACAACTTTTAAATAATCATATGATTTTATATGTTTCTGCGGGGTTACATCTACAGGCTTCATTCCAATTGTACGATGAATGCTATGATTATATGACTTAGTAACTTTTGGTAAAAGCTCCAACCACCTATAGCTCCCTCTCGCAGAAAATTCTTTGTATAATAGATTTTTCAGTGTTTTAATAGCCCTCTCCACTATAGCGGCCTTTTTGGAACTATATGTAGAATAATGACGTATGTTGAATTTCTTCATTAAACTGGTAAAATGTTTATTGTAGAACTCCTTTCCTTGGTCACTTTGCAAATTTGTTGGCGCGTAGTTTGCCTTCTTGATAACGTTTTTCATTGCATTGGTAACATCAACACCGGTTTTAGTTTTGATAGCAACCGTAAACATATATTTCGAAAAACAATTTATACATACTAAAATGTATCGAAAACCAGCATTTTCAGTTGCAAATTGCTGCATTTCCGCTAAATCTATCTGCCATAAATCTTCATAACCCTTTATAATTGTTCGTCGTCTTCGAAAATTTCTTCTAGCTGCTTTATGTAACTCATTCACGACTTCCCATTTTGTTGGTGTAGGTTCCATTGTTATTCAAGCGTGGATAAATACTGACAATGAAACAGAATAGTCGTTCTTAATAAACGATACCTTCTTCTCGCAACTCTTCAATTATTGATATTATTTCATTGTCATGTCCCGTATGACCTGCTGCTTTTGAGCTACATAACAGTCGGAGCCGGCTAATCAATCCCTGGGGTTTATCCCAATAAACATAGTCAACACGACGAGAGGACAATAATTTCTTTGAAGGTAATTTAACGCGAATGTTTCGAACTCCACTCCCTTGCGGAGTTGTCACTAGTGGTTTTAATATCCGAGAAAACTTTGTCCAACGTGTTGTTCTTATACTCCTATTGTTTTTATAATCATTATACATTGCATTAGTAAGTTTTAAAATATGTTTGTAATTTTGTATTGTTTCCGCAGATATATTATTAGGATTATTTAAGGCTGCGGGTTTTTTGAGGAAAATTAGGTCGTACAATTCATCACTTCCCTTAAATGTGCCAATTATTTTTCCATCCCGCGATAATATAATATTTCCAGAGTTAAATACTACTTCAGAATTTCCTAGAAACAATTTCTTTTTATATTTCTTATTTGTCCTTACTCCGTAAACAGTGTCATATTCAGATGGTTTCTGGTATAATCCATGAATATAATCTCTGGCCGTGTCGGATGTTTGTAAACCAGCCTCTGATTCTCCCATATTAAATGAATAATCAACTTCAGGAGCACTATTGCTACGCATTGATGAATAACTTTTATGTTGTATTGGTGTAGAGAGAAAATGTCCGGTTGTAAATGTGATGGGGTACCCTCTGTCCGATATGAATTTGTCTGCTGTAAATCCGAAAATGACGGAGTTTTTTCTGTTTTCATTATACCAGTAAGGTATTGTTTTGATGGTAATTTTGCTTGTGGGAAATGTGTTTGTTTCCGTTCTGCTTCCTCCTTCAACACACTAGCACAGCCTACTTTAAGGGTCCAGCCGCGAAGTGACACGTAGCAACGCCGCTTTAGCGTGGAGATGAAGATATGCCTTGGCGGGGCGGCAACCGGCGAAAGCGATCAGCGGACGTTTTCTATTTGTTTTTGAGAACGTGTTTAGTGTTTTTTTTTTCGCTGTTTATATTGAAAAATGTATAAATCACTAAGTAACAAATAAGTAGTTTTGTTTTGGCTCACAAAAACAAGTTAATTATTATTATTAAATAATATTCTGGGTGGAAAGCTTATGTAGAGTAGAAACAAAGATTAAAACGCGCTTTCTATATGTGTTTATTTAAAACTAAGTACCTACCGAAGTATAAGATTATAACAACTAAAAATTAATACATAAGTACCTACCTTTTATTTTTTGAAAGTGTCTAATTTTCTTTTTTTGTTTTTGGATAAAGATTTTTCATCAGCGAATTGGTTATTTTTTTTTCTTAACGTAATTATTAAGCAAAATATTTGAAAATATTGAACAAGCCATTATAAGAAGCGTTTTATACTCCCTACCACAAACACATACCGAAAAAAAATCGCTGAAGGAATTCATCCTGTTCTATACTTTTTAAAGTTAAATCAGTTAAAATAGCTTTCTGGTTAACTATCTTAAGAAAGTCATATTCAGTGGAAACGTCATTAATAATTTTTTCTAAAATAGCACTCATATGAAAGAGCATCCCTTTATTAATGTCCGTTGGGATACTTAAGCCACCACGTTGTAGATAGTCAAAATACTCATTTTGGATGAAATGTCCTTTACTTTCAACCAGAAATGCAAATATCACAAGTGATTTTTTTTGAAATTTTGTGAGCGGCATATCCTGAGATAATATCTCAGCTCACTCATCAATCTCATACTCACTTAAATATTCTGTGGAGATTAAAAATAAAAATTTGTCACAATCGGTGTTTCGAGGCACAGTCCAGTCCAGGTCACATTCCTGTAACAATTATTATCACTCTGCTTTTGAATCTCTGAAAGTGAAAATTTACTTCCAGAGACATTTCTAAAGATATGTTTTAGACGAATCTTTTTCTCAGCATTAATAATGTCGTCGAAACTAACATTATAATTGCATCCACCTAAAAGTCTATATTTTCCAAAACGTTTTTCCAATTTCTCTGTTGTGAATTTACCTGGCAGTATGTATGATATGGAGAATTTTTGGAAAGAATAATCAATAATTTCAATGAAAACTGAGACACTGTGTCGAAGTGCAGAATGAGTTTCTTTTGTAAATCGACCATTATTATTTTCAAGTTTTTGCCATGCATCTAGCCATAAAATAAATTTCTTTAAAAATTGAACAGCTACGTCATCTATTCCTGTAATGGGCTTACACCACTCATTTCTCTTAATATTAGCCTTTAACAAACTAGTGTTATTTACTATGTCCCACCAGCGCCTTATAATTTCTAGAAAATCCGCTGTGTCTTTAAAACCAAATTCTATTAAAGAGGAAATAGTGGAATGATGACATATATTGCCCGCGAGATAAACTTTTTGACGCTCAAGGTTATTTGGAATAGTATATTTCATTACCAGTCCAGAAACTAGGCTTTTCCGGTGCGCGCACGACAGTTTCTGGTGTGAGGCGTAGCCGAACACCGGAAGTCGTGCAAGCACAGGAAAAGCTGTTTCTGGACGTGTAATGAACGATATTTTTCATAATACCTCTCTGAAATCAAGACATAAACATAAAATTATTATAATTTTACGTATCCAAAATCATGTCATAATACATTTTGCATTCAAATGAAAGCAAACGTCAAACTTGCAAGACAAGCAAGACAGGTATTTATCTAATATTCGTCAAGCGTTGCTATGGAAATGTGTTTGTATGCTTTGTTGTAATTGAATAGGCAGCTAATTTTGAAGTATTTGTGACAAGTAATGTCAGAATAAATAAAATAATTTTACTTAAAATTAGACTATTGACGCTAAAATGTACTAGATTAATCTTGTAGACTGCATCGCTGTATAATTTTAACCCAATTTATTCTACTTTATGCTTTTTCTGTGACTAAATAACTGCAAATTTAGCACTTAAAATCAGGGAGCGGGAAAACTTTTCCCGCTCCCTAATTAGGGACCGGGAAAATTTTTCCCGTGCCCGGGCCGAAAAGACTTACTTTCTTTGCTCTACAGAGACGTCGAAAATGATAGTTTTCAGAGAGGTATTATGAAAAAACTGTTTTGTAACTAAGTTTAAAAGCTTTTTTAACTAACATACTCTTTTCTTTGTCGTACACAAATTTAATTTCTGCAAATTTTTCATATTTAATATTACTAAAATTGTCAAAATCAGGAAACACAAATGTTTGGTTCAGGTTCTTTAGATTTCGCCAATTATTAATTATATTTTTAAACAAATGTACAAAATCAAAGCTTGTAAAAATTTTGCAGTTAGGATATTCCGGATTTAAAAAAGAAAATAAATTTTTTGTTAAATTTGTAAATAATGAACGATTTATGCTATGATTGTCTGTTGTAATATCTAAGACTTGAAAACCATTTTTTTGTACTAAAGAGATGACATTTTTAGTGATAGGAGCCATTTCTGTTCTTTTTATATTGTTTACTGGCAGCAATTTTACGATTTCTGAAAAGTTACCAAAGGATGAACATATCATATATGCTAATACAGTTGTAGCCAAAGAATTGGCATTAGAAGCTACACCAATAAGATTTTTGCCTCTATACTCTAATCGCTTGCTAATATACACCTCATCGATTAACAAATTAACAATTTTTTCATTGGGTGTTAGAGAGTTAGAAACGATGTTTAAATAATTATTTGTAATTTTGTCATTATCGGTGCTATTTTGATTAGTACTTGGTGCCGCATTTAGGGTTGACGAGAGATATTGTAAGTATCTTTTGGTGGGTAAATTCAAATAATCTCGCATTAGGTCATAAGCAGAAGGAGAAAGCGTATACAACATAAAAGACATTACTGTTGTTGATGGTGAGTAACGCTTCTGTTTCATTACGAGCAGATTTATCTGATCGATCAAAAGTAATATTCTATTATACAAATTATTATCTTCTGCATTTAAATTATTGGAATGGCTAGCATCTTCTGAAGTCTCTAAATTAAGTAAGCTTGAGGCTTTGTTTAAATAATCCATGCTTGTTTTTAGAAAATCACAAAACATGAGCGTTACTGACTCGTTCCTTTCACAATGTATGAATTTGTACCGAGACAATATGTTTTCAAGCTGAGACCACCTGCTTACTTTCATTTCAAAAGGTAAAATCCATTTTAAATCATTGTAAGCTAATTCATTACCTTTCAAAAAAACTTTTACATTCATATGATTGTCCACTGAAATCTGATTGACTATATTTATACAGTCATTGGCCAAATCTAAACTATAAAAATATATTTTTGAGTCACTTCCAATTTTAACTTCCCAAAATTCAGAAACGTTAATTTTCTGTGAATTATTTAAAAGATCTTGAAAACTTGTAATTAAATCTGATTGTTCGAAAGCTTGATTAAGTTGAATGTTACGCTCTTGATGCTCCTTGTTTCGCTCCGCTGGACTTTTTCTAGGAATGGGAACAGTTTTTGACAAGTAAGCAGGCAAATTGGGAAAAATGCACGGAACAGCTGTTAAAGTTAATCTCACTTTAGTGGGATTTTTTTTTGTGGTGCCATCAGGTAAAAGTAAATATCCTCGCGAATAATATCACTTGGGACAAAATGTCTAGCACAAACTACAGAATATTTAGTGGGCGACCAATCAGCTCTTGGAATGGCTTTTAGCCACTGAATTTTCAGTTTTTCATCTTTTGGGAAGTGGAAAACTGATTGGCTTTCTTCCCCTTTTTTTAAAGCACTGGGATACTTCGAATTGCATCCTGGAATGCAGCATGGACTTGGCATATTGATAAATCAAGAAAGAAATAAACAAAATGAAAAAAAAATACTTACCACCTTTCCAAAGTAAACATATGAAACTACATAATTTATTTTTCACTAATTTTAAACCTAATTCACTTATTTATACCTACAAATCGGCTATAAGCTAAAATAAACAACACTATCAATAAATGAAGTGCACAGAATGTTCACATTAGTTCACTTAACTAGCGAGAGCTACAAACAACATTAATTATTTGCCGCCATTATTAGACATTAGACCAAACAAGACGCCGACCGGCTTCACTTTTTGTCACTGTTTTTTACTGATATTACGGAGAATCCGCACGAAAAATAGTAACTAACACTTCGTAGAGGTTCTTGGCAATCACTTCACAAAAGGTTTTTGTAAAATATCAACGAAATCCCGTTAAAACATGCAATTTAACTAGGAGAACCGAGAGCGAGCAACCCGTTTCCATTAAATTTGCATACTAACCTCTTTAGTTGTCAATATCCGCATATCCGCAACCATGTCGCCGGTGTTTGCACTTCGTGGCTTCCTTAAAGTAGGCTGTGACACTAGTTAAAGAATTAATCGGTTTAGTAATTGGCTCATACATTTTTTCTAAAGCTAACTTGTCATCTCTCTGAATTGCTTTAATTTCATTAAATTTCCTTCTGACAGCCTCAGTTGCATCCAATAATTTTTGTTTTAAACCAGTATCTTGACTCATGATGTAGTCCGATTATCGACTAACAATGAAATGATGCTAAAACTAATTATTCCATAGATATATAGCTGCTGAAACCCTTTCGATATCGCCCCGAATTTAAGTCGCTGTCTTTATCAATTACGAGAAAACCGTATTTGTCATTCCAACACTTGGCACATAACTCCAGAAATTGTTGGAAAGTCATATCTGGCGTCACATAATCGGAAAATATATGCCGCAAATTCATCTCATCCTGTTTAAATAGTATAATAAAATTCGCATTATCGTGAACTAGTTGTTTGGGCACCTTGGAATAAGTTTGAGCCAAATAAAACGAATTGACATTCTTGTGTCTACCCATACTGAAATATGATCTAATTACTTACATCTTGCTTTTCACACATCACATCGTCGAATATGAATATGGAATTGGGTTTCGCATCTGAAGAGTCTACAATATTTGTTGTATTACTAAACGTGTAAAATCCCAATCCTTTAATTTTTGTCATAATTTCTCGAAGATACTCATACTTTGGTTGATATAACGATTTCGAATATATATAGATATTTTCAAATCTTAACCCTAGAGGGTGGGTTAACAAAGAAATCATAACGTTTGTTTTGTCACAGTTGGGGGTCCAATGATAATTCCTCGAATTGATTTTGGTAGAAGCCGTCCATGACGTCTCTCTTGTTTTTCATTTGCTGCACAGCTCCCAATTTTTTCATCCAAATTGTCAATATGCAGTGTTTCAGGAAGTTGAATGAATTTCATGTTTTATGTCTATTAGTAAATATTATTAGGAAACACGTGTGTATCAAGTCAGTCAAGTGTCACCAGTCATACGATGTGGATCTCACAAAAATCGATTGAACACTGGTAGTGGAATAGTCAATTCGTTAATTAATAAGCTACCATTTGAACTTCATCTCCCGGGTTATCAGTATTGTGGACCGGATACTAAATTATATAAAAGGTTGGTGAGAGGCGATACTGGAATCAATCCACTGGACGCTGCTTGTAAAGAACACGACATAGCATATTCGAAGCATAAAAACGACATAACCAAACGTCATCAAGCGGACTACGAGTTGGAACAACGTGCTTGGCGGCGAGTAAAATCTAAAGACGCAAGTCTGAGAGAAAAAACTTCTGCTTTGTTGGTAACCAATATAATGAAAACAAAACAGCGCTTTGGAATAGGTAATACATCACCTGTAAAAAAGAAGAGAATAGGATCTAAGAGAAAATCTAAAAAAAGAAATAGTGGAAAAGTTGCCTTTGGCCGTGCCATATCACAAACTATTAGAAATATTTTTAAAAAAGCGGGAGGAGCAAGATTTGTTGAAAAAAAATTATGTAAATCAATGAAAATGGCTTTACTCGCAGCTCGCAAATCCCCGAAAAGTGTTGGTGGTAAACGAAAAATTCGAACTCCAAGAATAATTCCTATACCGAGGGTAGGCGGTATACTTCCATTAATACCCATTTTTGCTGGATTATCTGCATTAGGATCATTAGCTGGTGGGGCAGCCGCAATAGCGAGAACCATAAAGACGGTTTCGAATGCTAAGAATGCTAAGAATAACGTTGGTGAAATTACATTAAAATCAAAAGGAAATGGTTTATATTTGAAACCATACCGTACGGGTTTAGGTTTGTATATTGGCAGCTCAAAAAACTAAATATTCTGTCCCTACCACAAAGACCACTATCCAACATCGATATAGAAAAATATGCAATCGAAGCTAAAATACCTCCTTTTAGAGGTGTATATATGCGAGATACATTACCATCAAATGGACCAAAAAGAAATGAAGCAGCCATTGTTAATTTGGATAGCTTGAAAGGTATGGGAACTCATTGGGTTGCATACAGAAAAAAATATTCAATTGTAACCTATTATAGACAGTTTTGGTGACTTACCCCCACCACTTGAATTAATAGATTACCTATATAGAGGGCGCAACAGAGTTAGAAACATTTACTATACATATGACCGTCAACAAAACTTTGGTACTGTGTGGTGTGGGCATTTAAGTTTGAAATTTCCCTGTAAGCGATAGGAACGTATCAAAATGGCACAAAGAAAGTATGAAAATGTGTTGGACTACCTAAACGCCTATTCCGAAACTGGGACTTTTACCAAAATGAGTAAAGTAGGTACAGTTAAGAAAAATACCAAAACAAGTTTTACTTGCATGTGCGCAAAATGAAATTGCCATAATATGGGAGAAGTTACCGGAACGTTTGCAAAACGATTTGGAAGTATTAAAGTACCAATATTGTTTCGATCATTACAACAGCGGTTCGGATGAGGACGATGTTATTGATGGACCAGCACCCAGAAAGTTGTTTTGTTGTTATTGCAACATGAAAGACATAACTATTCATGTGACAATGGTTGAAGATACAACCAATGGTAATGAGACAATGGGCAAATCTAATAAATATTTAAATAAGTGTTGCAAATTACAATAAAATAATGGTTTACGAAGTAAAGTGATCAGTCATGTCGTACACGTTCACATTATCAGGTTATTCAAGTGAATTAACATCCTACTTTTACCCACCAATCGATTTACAGAAAACCTGTAAATATGGTGTGGCAATGTTAGGATTCTACACATACAACTCCATTTTTAACGTTGATGAGAGCAACAACTGTCTCGGCTATTCCAAATCCGATAGTAAACAGTTTGAAGTTATAAAGATTTCACCTGGAGCCTATGAAATATCTGATATTAATCGCGCGATTGTGGACACATTGAAAACATTATCGGGTGATAAAAGCGAGAATATCTTTTCATTGCAGCCAAACAACAACACCTTAAATTGTGAGTTACAATCGAAGTATGATATCGATCTGAGTTATGCGACTTCCATAGCTACATTAATCGGATTCAAGTAAGTAATATATGAAAAAAACGTTAAGCATATTTCAACTTTTCCAGTTAATATTATGAAGACCAGAATAATTCGTGTTGATTGTAATATAATATCCGGGTCATACTTAAATTCAGAAGCGTCTCACACATTATTTGAATTTGACATCGATGTAGAACCTGGCTATAAGCTAACAAAAGAACCAACAAATGTCACATATATGCCCGTAATGCCTGAGGGACGCCAGTTTATAGACAACATTACACTTCGCATCTTGGATGACAATGGCGAATTAATAGATTTTCAAGGTGAAAAAATTATAGTTAAACTAGAATTGAGGAAACTTACATAAATAGTTTTCAAAATGGCTTTTTGTTACAATCGAATCGAACCAAAATCTATCAAGATTGTAAATAAAAGTAAAATACATCGTCCACGACGAATCACTCTTAGCTCAGATCTCGAATCGACTAGACATAATATCAGTAGAGACGACCAGAAGTTCCTGAAATCCTTGGGTCTAATATTGAGGATATGATGTTGTCCTCAAGCGAAAATATGGAAGTTTTCGGCGAACCTGTTCTTGACAACTTAATAGTAAGTTTTCAAGAGCATACCTACAAACCATATGGATCACCGACATTTAGAAATTTTGATGAAATTCGCATACCCGTACACTTTCAAGACCTTATTTTGGATGAATCAGAAAGTTATATTTACATTGAAGGTACATTCACACCAAACGATGCCACAAAATCGTGTTACTTGTCTAATAATGCACTCGCTTTCCTGTTCGATGAAATTCGTTTTGAAATAGGGGGCGAGCAAGTTACCGTTGTTCGAAAGCCAGGAGTAACAACACCATTAAAAACAATGGCATCCTTTGGATCTACACAATTGAAAACATTGTATTCATGCGGCTGGGGTTTATCGGTCAAAGAACAATTCATTTTAGACACCACTAGCCATGTTTTTTTCTGGAAAATTACCACTAAAATATTTAATGGGTTTTGCCGAAGATTATACCAAAGCAATATTGAATGTTAAGCAAGAGCTGATACTTATTATTGCTCGAACATTTAACAATTGTTATATCGGCGAAGTAGATGCAAACATCACACTCCGTCAAAAGTTGAAAATGTTCTCCCGCATTAATAAAGGAGGAAGCAACGCTATTGTTCAAATGCCATTTCGAATGTGGGACCTATATGAATTACCATTCCTGCGACAAACTCAATCAGATGTATGGGCCATAAGAAATTGGATTTGAATTTTTTAAAAATTGCGATAGAAGAGATGCAGATGCTACACAATTTACTTCAGCCAATATAAGTGACATTAGACTATATTTAAATGCAACTGTGCTTCCCTACGAGAGATGGAACTTGGATTTCTCAAAGAAGTTGTATGCCCCTGCCCATTACAGTTATGAGAACTTCCAAACAAGTTATTATGGTAAAGCTAGTAATGAACCTTTACTAAATGTTGAGGAATATATGCAAAACCCAATATTCATCATAGATTGTTTGCACCAAATCCAGGCAGTGAAATCCTCAACCGTTGACATCAAAATAGAATTTTATTCAAGGAAAACATTCCCTAAAGACACTAAAGCTTACGCATTGATAATTCACGATTCTTGTTTTACATATAATGTTTTAAATGGTTCCGTTTCAAATAAAGCCTCATTCTAATTAATGTGTTTATAAACATATTTTATTTTAAGTAATCTAATTTATGTAAGTTAGCTATAAGGATATATGTTAGTACAGTGTATGTTAAAAATAAAATGGTAATTAAATGAAATTGATTTTTATTTCATCATTGAATGGATCATATCATAGAATAGAAAGCAACGCTGCTATTGCTTGGTATTCCATATTACTAGTCATGCGCAATTTGAAATATAAAATATTATGGTGCGCATGTGTCGTAATATAGATACAACTTAGACAAATTGGTCTAACATTGATGATAGTTTTTTTCAAAAGTAATGCATAGCAAAGTCGAGACGTTCTTTTTTAGTTTGTTAATTCTATAAGCATAAAATACAAAGTTTAAATATTATATATATATTCCACTTAATTATATTCAGGACCGTCAAATTATCCTGGTGGAGACCTGGGTGGGAGACATGTGCGCGTCTATAGCACTCTACTTATGAAATAAACAAATCCAAATAAATACTTTTTTCCGAATTAAATAAAATTAAAATTATCAGTTTCCGTTACATACTAAAATGATTTTCGATTTTTTAATGGTTACTTTATATATTATTTTATTTCTCTTTTAAAACCCATTATGCCCCATCCTAGATCAAACGATCGGTCGACAGGTCCATTTTGGGAAATTTCGGACGTACAGCTGAAAGTTAAGAAGCGGCATATTATCCCATAAATATCACCCCAGTGACCCAACACAATGGGCCTTCATTGCGGTATCCCGCAGTGAAGGGCAATTGTGTTGGGTCACTGAGGTGACCACCTAAAATACAAAATAAGTCGTAAATTACAGCAAGAAAAGTAAAAATGTCAAGACCTTAAAATTAGTTTTAACACTGGGTCCTATTCAAAGAACTGGATACTGACATGGTAATGGCATAGATTATTTTTAGTGCCGCGTGGGAAAAGACATTTTGTAGACATTATCGTATTCATGGTAATCCGATATGACTCACCGTAAATTAACTGAATCTTTTGTGCAACTATATGTTCGATATTTCTAAAGCAGTAAATTACCCACTTGAAAGCTATATGGTGTCAGACACACATACATCTTCGAGTATTTCTACCTGCTTGGCCAAGATAGCATCGATTACAAAATTTAAAAATATATAATTTTATTTCCACGAAGCTAAAATCATGCAAAGAAACCATTGTGTTATTGAAAAAAGGGCATACTATCGTTTTGGCAATAAGGGCGAGAGTTGCAGTTCCTGGAGGATTAATCGAATGCTAGGGGTTTGGGATATAAATACGCCCCATAATTATATATAGGCACTCACTAATTTTCTTTTAAATGCAAAGAGCGTTACGCTGTCAGTTTGTTCATAGATCCCTTATTTTATTTGGAAAATAATCAACCTCCAATTTGCCTATATAAGAGAAAAAAAACCTTGACGCAATCTATATAACTTCGAACTACTTTATACACAATTATTCTCCCAGTTTACCAGTCAACATAGTTTTTTTTCATTGTACCAGTGTAAAAGTTAGCAATGGCTGAGAATAATCAAATTGAAGACGCGGTCGTGGTTCGTGAAGTGCAAGAAGAAGTGGTTGATTACGATCAAATTGTTAATATATCGGGTGAGCCACTAAGATTCGAACACCAGCTGACCAACGTGACATCTGCCCATAGGCGGAGAATAATTCTATTAAAAATAGATCCAAACGGCGCTTGGGAAGATGATGATAATGATGACGAAGGAGCTGATGTTGAAGGAGAATTGGGTAGTGTGAGACATGAGGGTGATGTGTGCGTAAATAAACTAAGTGCGAGTGAAGTCAGAAACAATTTTAGTGATAAGGATGTGTGTGTAATCCAAAGTTACACTAAGATTGTGTCGGATGAATGGGGGACATTTGCCCTCTGTCTAAGTTGTAGTACAATCCACTTGCATTATGTGGGGCGGGGTCATGTGGAGCATGTGAACTGTCACTATAAGAGGGCATTTGTCCGGAGCGCAAGTGATCTTCATTGCGCTATATGTAGAAAACCTCTTTTTATTTTAACACCTGAAAATGCATGTTTTGCATGTAATAAATCGGAGAGAAAGGAGATAGTTAATTATATAGCGCAATGATGAATTGGTTGAGTGTAGTATGTAGTTTGTATGTAGTTGTATATGAAGTTTTCCCTCGATATGTTAGGTTAAGTTAGATTAAGCTAGATTTCTATTTTTTCTAAAATCTATTATAAGTGAATTATGTATTTTAGGTTACTAGTTCTGATTTTATTAGATAAAAAACCTATCATGGGGTGTTTCTATGAAGCCGAATAAAAAAAAACCGACAGCCCAGATGTCTACTTATTTGAAAAGATCATTCGTCGTCGAAGAAGAAATTCGATAGATCAACTTTATGTAAAATGGCTAGGATTCCCCGATACTTATAACTCTAGGATTAATGTAACAGATGTTGTTTAAATCTCTATACTTGAAATAAAACTAATGAATTATTTAAACATATTTGTTTTATTTTTGCTGTATAATATAATGGTTTAATGTTGCCCCGTGTAAATGTAGCAAACAACTAAAAACATATTTACATTTAATTGTTTATCTGAAACCAAATTAAACTCTTAAAGTTTTTTAATAGGATAGAAGTAGGAAGAGATACATAATATCTAGATATTTTTCTTCATTTAATACATTTTTTTAATTCCATAATATCTTTTTGTAGATTTGTAAACATTATCAAACATTTTCGTCTATCTTCATGTGTTTGCTCATGTATCAATTTCTTGATTTCTTCGGTTAAATCACTACTTCTTTGTTCTTGTGCAATCTTCCTCATTGTAATCATTACGTCTTGATTTACTATATTAGCAAATAATTGACGTAATTCATGAATTTTGAGATCTACATATTGCTTATTGGTTGCATCCTTAACATTTCTTGGATCGGATACCTTAGTTAAGCGCTTCCCCTGAATATCGTAGTCACCACTGGTAGTAAGTTTGAAACCAGTGCCTAGCAGCCCACGAGCACATCCATCATTTGCTCTGGTTCGCTGACGACCAAATATGTCAATTGTGTTGTTAACAGGCGCCATTTTAAACTTAGG
This sequence comes from Pissodes strobi, assembly GCA_016904865.1. Taxonomy (NCBI): domain Eukaryota; kingdom Metazoa; phylum Arthropoda; class Insecta; order Coleoptera; family Curculionidae; genus Pissodes; species Pissodes strobi. Next base: position 78,124 of record MU184211.1, read on the forward strand.
TATACTAAGTTATTTTTCTAGAGCTGATGTACTTATATTAACGAATTAGTTTTGGTTCCCATATAAAAATAAACAAATTATAATTAGTAGTTAGTTCTTGTTAAAAATGGGGCGTGTTAACAACACTAGATAAATTTGGCCGTCAGAGAGTACACGGCAAATATTGGATTTTACGTGGTGCACAAGGAATCGAATTCCAGTTAACTTTTGATGGCCACTATGATATTGAGGGAAAACGTCTATCAAATGTTGCAAAACCGGTAGTAGATAATGATGTTACTACCCAAGAGTATGCTCGTGAGGAAATTCAGTTACTTCGCCAAGAAATGAAAGATGTATTAAACGAATTACAAAATCATATTAATGAAAGATTGAAGAGCCTAGATAGAAAAATGGACGGTGTTGAAAACACATATATAATCAATGATCTAGAGAATCTTAAAAAAATACGTAATTTAGAAGGATGGATGGAAAATAATGAAAAAAAGTTATTAAATATTGATGTAAGAGCTAATAGCTTTCTTTCTTCGTCGAAATGGGGAGTGTCAACAACACAATAGATAAGTTTGGTCGTCAGAAGGTAGTTCATGAGGGCGGAGTTCAAATTTTGCATGGTGGTGCGCCAGGAATAGGATTTAAGCTAACATCCGATAATCAATTTAATATTGTGGGAAAGCGTTTAATTAGTGTTGCAAAACCGGAAACCAGTGATGATGCTACTACGAAAAAATATGTATGTGAGGAAATCCATAAATTGCACATAGAGTTAACAGAAACAATCAACAAAATATCTAAAGCTTGTAATAAAAATTTTATAAGTGTTGATGACAGAATGGACACATTTGAAAATAAAAGAAAAGGTTATGATGCACGAAAAGAAAATATTGGGGGGAAAATAACTAATTTGGAAAAGAGAATGAAAGAAGACACGAAAATATTGTTGATAATTGAGAAGAAGGTCAATAATAAGATTGCAGCTAGGAAAATAAGAATAAGACAACAGTTACATGGGGAAAAGGGGCTATCATTGGTTTTCTAGTGTATTTGCCCATGAACACAACTTTTTCACTCGAAATCGACTATATTTATACCCAAGTAGAAGCCTGTCACCAAATAGTTTCCCAGAATTATTGGATACAAGTTTTGTACTAATAGATATATAATAATATATTAAATGAAAAACAAAAATATTACAAAAAAAGTTGTTTATTTATAACCCCCATACTTTACACATGTTTAAAAATAATATATATTTAAACAATATCTGACTTATCCATCCACGAGTTAAACTGATTTGGAAAACCCAACCACTTAACATATAATTGTTCTTTATTGTCTTTTTTACGTTCGCGGAGAACTTTTTCAACTAAACCTGGGCTTTTCGCCTTTTGCAGCTCAGCTTCATATAGAAACATCCTTGTTCGGTGACGACCAAATATGTCAATTGTTTTGTTAACAGGTACCATTTTAAACATACTAAGATATTTTTTCTAGAGCTGATATACTTATATTATATAAAAAAAAACCAACAATTAAATTTAAAAATAAATTACAAAATTACAGGAATGTTGCAAATATACAATTGTCTTACAATGTTATAAGAATGTGGAAAACAATGTTTTGTTTTGTCTTACAAAGTTATAAGAATGTGATCGTAAATAATGTGTTTTCTTGTCTTCTTTCTCTCGAGGTGTCTTGTAAGCTTGGGTTGACTGCAAAATGTGTCCAGGTCAATGTAACCATAAACAAACTTCTCACACACGTGTGCACCAATACAAAAATTTAATGAATCCTTCAGGTACTTGGCATATTTTTCATCGTCCGCATCGTCAACACACTCTCTCAAATATTCGATAATATCTTGACACATATTTCTTGGCAGTGCTGCTAAACTTCTAATGTATGAAACTTGATTCTCATTGTTTACAAAATTGACCATATTGCCCTATGTGGGTTCACTTTGTCCTAAATAGGTTAATTTATGTTTTTCGTTAGAGTTATTGATAATTTCAACAACTTCTTCGGTAATAATTTCAACACCTCTTTTCGGTAAATAAGAACTAAAAACACAGCCATTTTCTTTATCAAATAATGTTGCAATAACACTTTTCCCAAAACGACCATTTGTTAATTGTAGTTTCTTTATAATATACCGCTTTCCAATATCTAGAGAGGAAAAAGGTTTACGTTCTATTTGTTCCACCGATTTGTTAAAACTCTCATTAATTTTGGTAATTGTTTGTTGTGAGAGAGAGACATTATTGTTTGAAATAAGTAGTTGTACCTTTAATAAATGCACCTCACAGAAAATACAATATGCGACTATCAGAATACTGAACACAGTGCTTTACTAGTCAGAAAGTTATAACTGTTTTCAACATTATGGCATCTTATATAGCCCCTAGAACATGTTTCTCAAGGTTATGTTACGTCATACCGAAATATGTAACCAATATTCAGTCTTAAGAGCGTTCAAGGTCATGGGTCCGATCTTCAAATATTCGCAAGGACACTCAAGGTCGGTGTCGCGTGAAATTATCTCAAGGGCACACAAAGTCAAAAGGGCGTTCTAGGTCATACACACTTGGAGCAATACCAAGGTCATATGCACAACCATCAACAAAAAAAACTCAAGGGTAGTCAAAATATCTCAATGTCATTCAAGGTAAAACATACCACAAAACAGTACCAAGAGCCAAGATCAAATTATCTCAATGTCATACAATAACTGTTCTCTGCATTATTAAACCTTTTATATCCACCACAATATATTTCTGACGTCACACTAAAAGTTCCAAGGACGACGTCGGCTACGCCCCAAAGAGAATCGACCCCGACTACCTGCCAAAAAGGATCGACCTCGGCTACCTGCCATTCAAGGTTGGATACACCCGAGGCCAAGTGGGCTATCAAGGTCGAATACACCAAAATGAGTGCCCCAAAATGCGAATCGAAACCGATTGCCCTAAAATCAGAATCGACGGCCGAGTGCTCCGACTGCCCCCCATTCAGAATTCACGATGACTTAGGCACACTACTGATCTGCCTTTAATCCTGCATGTATGACCCACCTACACTACTCTACCTAAAACTGCACAGAGACACTCGTAGATCTTATAAATAACATAACCATCGGTGCTTCTGACATTGAGAAATCACTTTTAAAATTAGACATCAGCACATCTCCAGGCCCCGATGGAATTCCCAATAGTGTCCTAAAACTTTGTTCACAAACTCTCTACCTCCCATTGCATCTCTTATTTAATCAGTCCCTAAGATTTGGAGTGTTTCCGGAATCGTGGAAAGTCTCATATGTCACCCTCATTCACAAGTCTGGAAGTAAAAAATGAGATTTCAAAATTCAGACCAATCAGTCTTCTCTCTGCCATCTCACAACTGTTTGAGTCCTGCATTGAAAATAAACTATCTGAAACTCTCCTGCACATAATAATTCCTCAATAACATGGCTTTACTTCGGGCAGATCTGTGGACACAAATCGGTTACTTTTTGTAACCTTTATTGCCGACTCTTTTCAAAGAGGTATGGAAACCCATGTAGTCTACAGTGATTTTAGTAAGGCATTTGATAAGGTGAACCACTCAATTCTGCTTTCTAAACTATCAAGCTGTGGTGTTTCTCGACCGCTCTTATCTTGGTTTAAGTCATATCTGTGTGGCAGAAAGCAACAGAATCATTGATTTGTATAGGAGTGGATAAGCAATAGCCGCCTGTTGCACTATTCAAAAGTGGCAACCTATGGGCGAAAAAACGGGTTTCTGCGCATGACAAAATCGACGCAAAATCGAAAAACGTAAACAAAAAAGATCCCGTTTCGCCATGCGCACTAAAACACTTGTCGTCTCAGCAGGCGTCGATCAGGACCGAACTTGGCTTTTGTCTTTGTTTTCGTTTTGACGGCGCGGCGTTTTGTGTTGATAATTCGAATACTTTACTTTTTATGGACTTTCTTTGCACCTAGTGTTTGTAGTTGCTTAATTAGTTTTAGTTTAGTGGTTCACGTTTGTGCTTTGTGCGTACCCTATTTTGATTTTCGTTTTAATTGAACAATACGCACATAAACAATGGGCGATGCTACCAAAATAGAATCCCGAAAGTGTATGGTTGTGTTTTGTAGCAGTAGAGGCAAAATACCCGGGATTTCCTATTTCAAGTAAGTATAATTATTATAAGGATTACTTATTTATACCTTATTGTTTGTTTCACTATGCTAACTGGCCCATTTCACAATCGGCACGACTACTTTACCGAATATTTGGTGAAATTACTTTCGTTCATAATCACAAGAGTACGAGTTCAAATTTTGAAGTCCGGGCCTGCCTAAAGACCTTCACACTGTAACAGATGGCGCCCACAAATTCTCTAATGCGCAAGGCAAAATAGGAATCGTTTTGTTTACATTTCGTGGTCGTAAATTTGCCATGTTTGGTCTATTTATTGCTTATCCACTCCTATACAAATCAATGGTCAGAATCCATGGACACCTATCAAACCGCTTTCTTACAACATCTAGTGTTCCTTAAGGAACTTATTTGGACCCCTTCTATTTAGTTTGCTTATCACTGCTGTCTTCGGAATTCTTGCTATACGCAGATGATATCAAGATTTTTTCCAGGGTAGCTTCATGACAAGATATCATTCGCCTTCAAAGTGACCTGAGGTTAAATGTTGAGAAGTGTCATTTTATCAGATTTAGTAGGCTCAGAAGTAAAATAAGTGACGTAAATTATTGTATTAATTAGACAGTTCTTAAAGAAGTAAAGGCCATTAAGGACCTTGGCGTATATTTAGATACCAAACTAACTTTTAATGATCACTTTGAAATAATAATCAGCAGGGCAAATAAAATGTTAAAAAGAGCAAGTAGGGATTTTAAAAAATTAGATGGTATTAAGATGCTTTATACCTCATTTGTAAGATCTGTACTTGAATTCTGTAACCTAATTTGGTCGCCATACTATCTCATTCACATCACAAGATTAGAAAATGCGCAGCAAAAATTTATTAAGCATGCCCGATACAAACTCTTTTCGATTGGGATACGCCTAGATGGTGGCCAAGTTATGGCTTACCTAAATCTTCCTTCTCTGGCTGATAGAAGAGAATATGACAATGTTTGCTGTGTTTAATAATCTTATGAAAAGTTCTAAATGTTTAGATCACTTTAAAATTCACGTTCCTGACCGTCGAACTTGTAATAAATCTCTTCTGCATGTACCACTTTGTAGAAGATGGTATTTGCTTTACAATCCAGTCAATAGAATTTGAACTAGTGTCAATAGGTATTGGAATAAATTAGATTTTTTTGATACCTTAATTGAAAAGTTCAAGAGACTTGCCAAACGAACAATTTTAGAATAATTACATAGTTAATTATGTAAACTTGTAAATGTCGTTACGTAAATAAATAAATAAGTACAAAGGAGCCTGGGATTACGTTTCACCGGTGAGTAACATTTCCTATTGTTCATTAAAAGTAAAAAGTCGTTCAAAATGCATAAATTAGTGAATGAATCTAACAATGATATATTTCTTACTTGGATTCAGGCACGTCCTCTTCATCTTCACTTTTAATGTCAACTTCCTCATGACTTATACAGTCCCCTTGAATCAAATAGCCATTTTCACATTTGTTCACATTGTACTCTCTAAAAAATAAATAATAAGCCGTTTTAAAATGGTTACAAGAAAGGACAAGGAAAAGAGCTCATTTAAATTGGGAGTACTGGAGGAAAACAAGCATATGGTGATGGATGCAGACCTCTGGCCTGTTGGCACTCTGATAAACCATTTTATGAACCTCCAGTGTCCTACTCTTCCCCAAAACCACCGATAGGCGGACAACAGGGCTTGTAAGATGATATATCACCTCAACAAATAACCGATAAGAAATAAAGTGGGACAGCTGGAGGCTCCTCTTTGTGACAAAACATGTAGTCTGCCTGACTGAGCACTGGCTGTCAGGAACAGAATTTCCATCCTTGAGGGTATTGGACTTCTGCCCAATCGCAGCCTCGTACAGACGGTTTACTGTGGGGAGCGGCTCCGCTATACTGCTGACTCCGGGGACTGAATGCAGTGAGATTGTTGACATAAAAACGTTGACTGTTGAGAATACCACTGAGGTTTGTTCAGTTTATCATAAATCAATAAAATTATTTGTAATAACGGTATACAGGCCCCCATCGGGCTGCTTCAGTGTCTTTCTGGATGTAATTGAGAATGCTATCAATAGGGTTGGGTATAAAAACAGGATAGCACTTGTGGGAAACTTTAATGTACTTTTTGGCATTGCAACTCGCGAGTGCATTGAACTGTGTGGCCTATTAGAGTCATATGGTTTTGCGCGAGTTATCCATAAAGCTACTAGGCAAAACAACTACCTTGATAATGTGTTTCTTAACCTTGACGTTATCTGCGGCACCTGTCAGTATGCAGGCATTTCTGATCATCGTGCACAGCTCGTGGAGATTCCTATTCCTGGCTTGGCTAGTCGGGAATCACGGTATGAGCGAGTCAACTGCAGGCCGATTACAGGGGCTGGTAGGCTGTCCTTTTACTCATTGGCTGAGAGGATGTATTGGGATTTTGTGCGTGACCCTGGCCTTACGGCTGATGGAAAGTTTTCGCTGTTTGTTGAGCTGCTATCGCGGGCGTTTGCATCGTCTTTCCCGATCAAAACATACCGCAAAAAAAACAACCAGTCATACAACAAACTGGTTCAATGAGGATCTAAGATCTCAACTTGAAACTTTACATTTTCTTAACGAACTCTATAGACAGGATCCTTCAAAAGAACTCAAAGCTTTGTTTAAGACAAACAATAAGATGCAATATAAGACCTCTATTAGGGCTGCAAAGAGGGCGGCAAACGATAATTTTATCTCTAACTCCTCAAATCCAACAAAATTCATGTGGCAGATCTTAAATCAATATAGGGGCATTTCAGGGATGGATGGTGTTGAGACAGACATCACGGCTGATCAGTTTAATGACTTTTTTGTGATTGGCGACATGTCTTCAAAATCAGATAGGGCCATCTGCTATGGCCCCGGTTGCAAATGTCCCCTTATTCCTCCATGACACCGTTTCAATGACCAAAGTAAGTTTTAATGAAGTCAGGGACATATTGGACCAACTTAAAGATAAGAAAAGCCGGGATCCCTTCGGTTTCAACCCAAACTAACCAATTTTATAAATCAATGAATCCGGGAAAATGTTTTTTTCAACAGTTTTAAAGAGAGCCATAGTTGCCTCCATATACAAAAAAGGTGACGTTCAGGATTATAGACCTATTTCACTCCTGCCAGTATTTTCAAAGATTTTTTAGATATGTGTGGCGATAAGGATTTCAAACTTTTTTGAATCAAATAGACTGTTCTCGTCTCGTCAGTTCGGTTTTCGTAGGGGTCTCGGTATCTACTTCCCTGGGTATCCTGGACCTGGCTTCTCAGATCTATGACTCATTTGAAGAGGTCAAATATATGTCCAGTAGATTTTGCGACCTGAGTAAGGCTTTTGATTGTGTACCGCACGGAATTTTTCTAAACAAATTAGAGCGTTACAATTTTAACCGTAACAGAGGGTGCAGGCTGCTGGTGTGGAGTCGGCGGAGAGGGGGGGGGGGGGAGCTGTGGAGTTCCTCAGGGTTCGGTTCTTGGACCCTTATTGTTTATTATCTACATCAAGGACTTGCCTCTGAGTGATCCGGAAGCCCGCTTCACCCTCTTTGCTGATGACACCACAGTTTTCTATTGTAAAAAGGATTTGGGTACGGCACTGCGGGCTTCGTGTGGAGCAATGGTTTCCTTAATGCTTCAAAGGCACAATCAATAGTCTTCTCAACCCGAGAGATTCCGGATGGCTACAGGGAATCGGGCATACGGTTCCTGGGGGTGCACCCCGACTCAGGCTTGCATTGGGATGCCCACACGGTCGCCTTGTGTAAAAGGTTAGGGTCAAGTGGGTTCTTGCTGCGTGGTCTGTCGGAGTGTGTATCGCCCGAGATACTCAGACAGGCCTACTTCTCGCTGATCCACTGCCACATTGCATACGCGGTAATAGCTTGGGGTCATGGTTCGGGTGCGGCGGATGTCTTTCGTCTCCAGCGAAAGGGCGGTTCGTATATTTGCATGTTTATCCTATAGGGCGGACTGCAGACATGCTTTCCAAAAATTAAAGATTCTTACACTTCCATCTTATTATCTACGAAAACTTGCTCTACGTAAAACGCAACCAAGATTTATACCCTGCCCACCAAGATGTTCACAATTACAACACTCGCCACCCGCAGGACTTAATTCCCGGTTACCAGCATCTGGAGAGATGCAGGAGTGGCCCGGGTTGCCTGTCAATCCATTTTTATAATAACCTGCCACGTGATGTTAAAGAGCTCCCCTTTAATTCATTTAAAGGTTGGGCCAAAGGGTTTCTCAACAGTCACGCCTTCTACAGTCATCAGGAATACCTGGACCACAGACTTTAAATTGTTGTTTGTCTTTAAATTTCTATGTTAATGTCTTTTTTACCCAGTAATCTTGTCCAACATGTGAATTGTAATGTTAATGCTGTTTTTTCAACAGTATTTTTTTATTAGTAGTATTATTTTTATACATAGATTTAAGTTTCCTGTAGATTTTATAAATTGATTTTAGTGTCCTGTGTGACAGATTTCTTTCTGACTCTTGTGTAAACATTTATGTATTGACACCAATAAAGTATTGTATTGTATTCTATTGTATTGTAAAATTGATAAATTTTAAATCTGTCATGATATTGACTAAACAATACCATGGTGTTGAATTTTGATTAATTGTAACCCAGTTTAATAATGAAACGTCAGTAGCTATCATAATGAGCTTTATTACGATATTGTTAGTAAATGTCTAATAAATCAATTAAAGTATAGAAATAGAAAAAGTAATTGTTTACTTAGTCAAGCGATACAAAAAAGATCCAATCCTGGGATCATGTTAGTTATGTTGGATTAACCAATATAATGGTTTATACGGAAAACGCCCTTTAGCTCTATTTAAACTATTCTTACAATCAATAATTTCCAAACTTGCGTATGCGTCTAATAATATCCTTGTTAAGGCGCGTATTCACCAAAAAAAGCGAGCAGGAGCGAGCGAGCATTCTGCATCAATAGTCATCTAGTGAGTACGGGCTAGCGAGCGAACAAACGTTTGTTTGTTCATGTAAAAAAAGATCGAGAGTTCGAGAGGAAGGCAGTACATCAAAGAAAATACTTGTTCAAGCTCGTTCGGTATGGAGGGGAATCCACTCTCCAGAAGTGCTCGTGCTTCGATCGCTTGTGCTGGATGCTATTTTGCAGGGCTGGGTAGTTTTAATTATATTCACATTTTAATTTAATTATTGTTGGGATATTTGTAGGAAGTTAGTGACACGTATTCAAAATGAAATGGTCTAATAATAGGGTGTGCAACTGTTAGACGCCTATCGAATTCGGATAGCTTTGTGGAATCTTTCGGACCCATATTACAAAAATAGAAATAAAAAAGAAGATTCTTGGAGAGAATGAAGACATAATGCAGAAATTATAAAGAAAATTTAGTCACTACTTGCCCCTTTTAGAAGGGAGAAACGAGAAACAGAAACTTAAAACAACTTCAGGGATGGGTAAGATGATATAAAAATGTTTGCTTTTAAAAGTATGATATTTTTAAAAGACAAAAACCAGCCGGTGCTGTGTTTGAATGTAGTTGCTTGCCAAAATCGCTTTTTCCGTTTTTTTCTTTTTCAGTAAGTAGCACTAGCTAACAATAATTTCTCCTGGTCAGCCATATTTAATATGTTCGCAGAAAATTATGGATCAACTGCGAACCTGAATATATTCGCTCTGGTATGGACGGGATGCCAACATGTCAAGCGAACACGAGCAAACATACACGAACGAGAACAAATGTTCGCTCTTGCTCGCTTTTTTTTTGGTGAATACGCGCCTTTCGATATATTATGGGTTAATTTTAAATTTCTAATTGTTATTCTATGATTATTTTCAAAAGCACGCTCGGCAACACTTGATTTTTCTGTCCTGCATACTTTAAATGAGCTATGTGTTCCTTGAATCTCATTTGTATAGAGCTTCTAGTTTGCCCAACATATTTTTGGTTACAGTCCATGCATTCAATTTCATTGGATGCATTTTGTGCAATTACGAATGGTTCAATTTAACCCTTTGGGCTACCTAATAATTTCTTAATGTTAAACTGAGTTCGATATACTAATGTTCGAGCCGAGCTTTTTAATTGCCTTATTCTTATGTACACAAAAATAATAAAAGTGCATAACGCATAGCCATCGAGTTGTAACAATTAACAAACAGGATCACCCAAACTAACCCAAACAGAATCAACCAATGATTTCTTAATGTTAAACTGAGTTTGGTATACTAATTCTAAACCCACGTTCTTAAAAACTTTTTTGGAGTTCTCTAGTATCCAGACATATTTTGTATTTTCATTCTGATTAATGAAAGAAGTGGAATCTCGAATAATCTCTCTAAAGGCAAGCCTAACCCAACCATTAACTTTCGCTATATTCTTAATTGTCTTTTCATTATTAAATCTTTCCTTACCTAGAGAAAAATTAACCATACGGCATAATCATATTAGGAATAACCAAGACAGTCTTGGATCTAGTTATAAGGAATACCTATTTCTACTATAAATGTAACAAGGGATGATGTCCCTACTCTACTGGAGGATATTTATCATTCTCCTGTATACAGTTTGTGATTTTTAGCTTAATATTTCTCGTATCTGTTTTAGAGAAATGTACATTTGAATTTTAAGAAAGGCAATTATCAATTATTGAATTCCGGTACCAAGTTTCCACTACCTCGAGTGTTATGGTCATGAAGTCCGCGTGAGTCCTGAATTCTTCAACATTCCTCCTGACATGCAGAAGTCATTCCAGTATGAAAAAAGAGACAAAGACGCTGGTACAGTTAACAGATTCATACTCACAAACACACGCCGACAGTCATCCCGATAACCCAAGCCACTCACAACTCTCACAGCTCTCCTCTGCAATCCAAATATTATGTGCGCATTCGCTGAATGCCCCCAAACCAAGATCGCGTATACAATGTGTGATTGAAATATAGCAAAATATGCTGTTCTTAAAACACTGATCGAGACACATTGAGATATATGCCTTAATACGAATATAGACCTATTAAGCCTATTTGACAGGGCACTTTGTGATTTCCCCATTGCAGCTTCGGGTCCAACACAACCCCCAAAAAATTCACCTCACTGGGATTGGGTACATTCAGTTCGCGCATTGTAAAGATGACTCTGTTAGTCTTTTCCATATTTATCAATAATCGATTTGAGCAAAACCAGCCCTCGGCTCTCTCCCGCGCCACCATGGAACCCCTCAATGACTCCTCCAAACTATCAGCAGGAAAGGCCACCATTGTGTCATCAGCATAGAGTTTGTATATTTCATTACTATCGTTAGTTGGCAAGTCATTAACATAAATTAAGAAGAGTATAGGCCCCAGGGGGGGGGCCTCCAATGTCAATTCTGCTCCTTGCTGATGTCACCTCACCAACCCTCACCACTTGGTACCTGGATTCCAGATATGATTTGATGAGTTGGATGCTGCTAGTCGAAAATGTATAATGCTGGAGTTTACTAAGAAGGATTCCAAAGGTCAAGCATTTGAAACGTAAATAACCAGTTTGATATAATTCGGAATTAATTTAGAACATTACAAAGAAAAACAACTTTAGGAAAAATAATTCTGGGCATAATTGGTATACACTAGACGGAAATCTAAATTACAATTCTATTATGTTTTTCGCTACAATAATTGTTATTTTACTCTTGTCGTTTTATTTAGTGATTAGTAGGTTTATTAATGCGTTTATTTTAAGTCTTAGACAATAAAGCATATTTTGAATTTTATTTAAATTGAGAAAATTAGTTGATTTAAATCGTGATTCAAACCATTTGATTTAAATCGTCGTCATTCTACCACAAGATAATAAAGAAAGTACTTGTAAAATACTACTAAACAAATGTTATATTTTATTTAATGCTTATTTAATATTATATTGCAGAAATGTGTTCATAATTTGTATATTAACTTGACTAAACACATATACACAAGCCTATACAAACGACGCACTCGTCCCTATAACAAGTAAAATCTTAAACCATCATGCAGAAGCAAACAGACATTTATGCTGGGAGAGGATACACCATTTAGACACGTTTTCTTTATTATAACCTATGACAAAGAAAAATGAAATTTGTTTCTTCCGGTCCAAACGGAAGTAACAAAGCCCATGTCCACAATGTATAAAACTTGTAAATAAATGTCACAAGGCTAAATTTCTTACTTGGATTCTGATATATCCTCTTCATCTTCATCACCTTTAATATCAATTTCATGATTTATAAAGTTCGATTGAATTAAATAGTCATCATTACAATTCGTCTCATTTGATTTTCTACAAAATAAAATGTCACGTGTTATAATATTCTGGTGTTACAAATTTTACATTGTCGTCGTCATTTGGATAGTTTAAAATTATATGAACTGTTCAAATAATAAAACACACTCCACCAATATTAAAAAAAGAGCATATTACAAAATTTACCATACTTAATTTTTTTAACAACTGGAAAAAAATGAATAATTTAGGTAAATTTACCTAAATTATTCACAATTATATTATTATTTGTAAACAAATAATTAAAATCATAGTTACTTACAAATCCAGTTCGGCTTTAATATCATTGATTTCTTTTTTAATGGTGGCTTGTTCATCTAAACTACTGCCAACTTCCTTGGAAGTTCTCCTAGAAATATTAAATACTCTACTTAAAAATGTTTCAGATAGGATACTCATAATCAAGAAAATTCACTGCACTTGTGTTTATAAATAAATATTAACTTATTTTACTGTAAATAATAATCTTCCTGAGTGTTTACACTGATACCACAAAAATTACCTTTTTACCTGTAATCTACATCATCCCTCTTTTCAGTTTCAAATGATGCATTTTCATATTTAATAGAAAGTTTTTCTAATGGAAAATTTACTTCTGTTTTGGATTCGGTACAAAATACATTTTAATAAGTAATGCATTAACTTATAAATACAATTTTTTAATAAATATCAAGGGCTTTACTGAACTAGAAATTCAAAATATAAAAAATAAATTAGTCATTACATTCTTGACTATTACAATTTAAAAGTCATACTATAGCATTATATAAAAAGTTCTCCATACTAAAGGGTAGCTATATAGCTACCCTTTATGCAATGAAAGAACACTTAGTGATAGACACAAGTACCAGAATTCAGTCAAACCTTTTAAAAGAAAAATCGTGCCAGATATCTAGATATACTCTATAAACCCATTTTGATTATGTTTATTTTTCCTTTCTGTTTTTATTCTGTGTAGTTTTAATTGACATTTCATGTGATTTGGTTCTTTTAAGCAAAATATAGCATATATGTGATTTTCACCTTATTGTGCATCCAATTGTCTAATTTTTAAGATTAAGTGTGGTTGTTGTATTATTTTATGTTAAGTTCTATTAAGATCTACTAAGTTTTGTTGACATGTGCATTAATTGTCATTTTATTGGGATTATTCCCATAGACAATAAAGAATGTGAATTTGAGAATTATGAGCCAAGCTGTAGGTGAATGTTGCAATGAATGCGAGTGTCTTAATAGCCATTACACGTGAGTTGCATACTCTATTTTCTCTATGACTGATGTAATAATAATGAAAAGTAAGCAAATAGCAGCTATGAACTGTCAAAATTGATAAATTTTAAATGTCATGGTCATGACAATCTTTGGTCACAGCTTACCATTGTTTGGTATTGAACGAATATTGCTGTGAAGCTGCTACTCGGTGCTTGTACCTGAATCCTGAATCAGTCTCATTAAAGTACAGGTGGCAAATGTCTAATACATCAATACAAGTCGGAAAATTAATTATAAGGAATTCTCTGTTGTCTTTGCTCTTCGGTAAGTAAAGATGTATGGCTGTTTGCATTTAAGGCAGTATATGAAGCAAAACCACAAGTATTCACCTACATACAAAGCATGAAATTACCAAATAGCCGAGCCTTTTTGGAATACAATTGACGTACTTACTCAATAAGATACTGTTCATTTTCTTCTTTAATCCAAGATGCATTCAATTGATCAAACTCCGAATAATTATCTTCTTTAATTGTATTTGGCAACTTTTCCAAAATAATTAACTCTATCATTGGATTGCAGTTATTATTTGTCGAATTGCTAGTCATAATATATTGTATAATTATAATTTGTATATCCCACTGTAGAAAATGAAAATAACAGTTTCCTTTATTTACTAGACTCGGAGACTAAAATTTTTTTGTGTACTTGTCACTGTGTGTGTACGTACGTGTTTTTTTTACGTATATGGTGATGAGCATTTACGTTAATTGGAGCGGTATCTACCGGTATGTATCTGAGCGTTCGTTAATTTGTGTTCCATTAACCAACCGCGTTCTGTAATTCAATTGAATCTACATGGACCGCGATCCAACTTTATGGATCTGCTATTTGTGTCGGTACATGTCGGTTTATTTACATCTTATATTGACATAACCAGAACCTACAAATTTAGCCTGCGAGCCTGTTTTTTACTTATATACCTTCGAAACTCTGAAAATAATTTTACTATCACATTCATTTTTTGAGAGAAATAATTAAAGTACCTTCAACATCACATAGCGAAAAGCAACATTTTCAATATATTTTTCAATAAACACACGTTAATTTTTTCTTCTTTTATGTTTTCTGCATTGAAACTGAAACTATTTTATAATGCCTTCAGTTTCCGAATCACTACCACAGCTTACCAATAAGCTGTGTCACTACTATCTAATATTTGAAAAGTAGCCAAGATTCCGATAGCTCTTCATTATAATCAATTTTTTTTAAGGTTACTCGCGATCCGCACCGTTCCGTTCGTCAATTACCATTTACCGGAACCGGAACGTATCGACGTTAATCAGCTGATTACCACTGTATACCTACCGGTAGATACCGCTACAATTATCGTAAATGCCCACTGATATTAGCCGAGTTCGGTAACTAGTAACTAGTCGCTAGGTCGCGCTGGTCTAGAATCGTTCCCGACACGATTGTGTTATGTATCCGAGGAAACACATGCAAGCTGCTGTATATTTCGTAAAAAGTGCATCCAAAGTACGGGCACGTATTACAATAAGTAATATTTCACTTTTCGTATGGCCCTCCGCTCGCTACCGCTCGCTACGGGGGCTACTAACCAGGGGCTAACCCAAACCATTGTCTTTATAAGAAAATAGTCGTTCAACGGAGCTTTGACAAGGGAAATAAAAAGAGGACGGATAACACGACAGCTGACAGTGAGGCGTTTTGTCACCACGCAAAATCCTACAGTGGCGTAGCACCAGAAATTAGCTTTTACTTATTAGAAATATTTTATTATCAAACCACGGTATAATTTAAAACTGAATTTTTAATATGTATGTGAACTACACCTTTATTTTCTCGGTCTAATTAAATAAAACACTCTGTAACTCGGTATAGGATCTATTGTTCTCCTTAGGACAGCAATTCGACCGATGCGAAGAACGGCTAACAGAATAATCCCCGAAAAAACCCTTGACAGGCCCTCTTTTCCTATTTCTAAACAGTAACATAATATCCTTACATCATAAAACTCTAAATATCTTTAAAACACGTGATAAATTACTAGTCTGGCACTATTATCCCAGGAGGGTTGATTACTCAAATTCGTAGAATGCTCACACACACTTGACATTATTGTACGACATGAAAACTAATAAATTTGCACAAAAGTCCTTGCCTCAATATTGTTTGTCAAAAATCGAGGAAATGCTCACATGTATTAAAATTTTAACTAAAATGTCGCTTATATGTGAGCAATGCATAGAAAATTTTGTAATTTAGGCAAAGTATTATACTTTGATTTAGGTATGCTTCATATAAATAATGTCAAAAATCTACAAAGTCGATAACGCATTTAAGTTATTTAAACTAAATAGCCACAGTAGATTGATTTTGAAGGTTAGTTATTTATTCATAGATATGCTTGAATTAGAAACAGATTGGCTATGAACTTTGTTAATCTGTATGACAACCGATGACCATTTTCCGACGGATTAGAGGAATAATGTTTATTACTCACCTCCAATTCTCACAATATCTTCACTTTTTTCGTGATAAATTAAACAATATATTATGTACAAGCTTATTTATTATATTATCCATTTTTAAAATTTATTAAATAGTCACAGTAATGATTATTATATTACATTATTATTATTTTAAAATCGCAATTGTTAACATATCAAAGGATTCCTGAGTAAAACCAGGATCGGCATTTACAGTTTTGAACCACTTTCTAATTGTAGATCTGTGAGGAAAGCAAGCATCAAATATATTTCGAACATAAACGTCAGCTCTTGGGGAGAAAAAACATAATGTAATTGCACATTTTCTTAATGCAGGTGAATATTTTACCTTTATCTGCTTACGTTTCAATAGCTCTTGACTAATCTCAGGAAGGTTGCTGAGCAAATTTGACTCTTCTAGTTCTTCTACAGAAATAAGATTTTTTTTTTGTTAACTTTTTGATTACCTGTTTTAAGCAACTTTCTTTTTGTACCGTCTTAGTTTTTCTTGTAATACTTTCAATTTTTTGGTTTTTATTTTGTTTCTCATTACTTCACAAAATAATTGCCTTCTCAACTTTTTCTTTTGTGGAGTGTCATCCAGATGTTGATGTTGGCTATTGGCTTAGTCCGGAGGGTCCAGCGATTAGCTCAACAAAATTTACGGAAGAACTTTCCATTTCTTGCCTAGATCTTTTTGTACCCTAAAACAAAAAAAAAATACAATTTTAAGTACTTTCTGGAAGTAAAATATTTCATTAAGCACATGGGCCATAATAGAAAACTTAAGGTCAGTTATCATATACTAACAACAAATGTTTTTTTATAGTTTGGGTGATTTTCTTGAATCCATCATTTTCGATTAGGGAATTTCTTGAAACCAATATCTTTGGTTGGATATATACTGGCTGCCGGGCCTGTTCTTGTTCCTTAACAATTAAGTTTTAAAATAGTGTAAATTGATTTTAATACATATTAGTGTGCTAGTTTGGTCTCCCTGTAAAATTTTAAATGTCCTATAAATTATAAATGATAGTTAAGTTTTAATCCAGAGACCTTTATCTAATGGGTGTGTTGTTCAGGCAATGCTTTGTTTTAAACTGGATTTATAGATTTACATAACATAAGCATAGCATAGACATAGTATAGCATAAGCACATTACAATAAATGGTCTGTTTATAAATAAACGAGCTTGTGATATGGTGCATCTGAGCTGTAAAGCGAAAATAATAACCTTACAAATTTTATAATTTTCTTTAAATTTTCCAAAGAAGTATACTATAGAACCTTATGCATATTAATATTAATTTAAAAATCCTTACCATTCTCAAAAATAAAAAGAATACAAAAAGCCAAAACAGCAAACTTTATTGAATATCACATATCCTTCTCTCAAAAGGCAAATACAACTATAATTCTGTATTCTCATTGGTCGAACATAAGTACATCACATAAGAAGTAAAAAGTTGGTGAACTTCTTAAGTCAAGCTTATGTTATGTCGATCCATACGTTGCCTGACTTAAATTTGAATGTTTAACTTCTTATGCTCATGTTATGTCAATCTATAAATCCAGCTTTATAATATTGGTCCATGCTTTGTTTTGTACCAACTTTTCTTTTGACATATGTAAAAACTGTATATGAATATTGACATTAAAGATGATTTGATATCCAAATCCAACAACAAATACTTACTTGCTTTGGCTTTGCCCTTTCTTGTAAATATTTGGGTAGTGCCTCGAAAATAATTGGTATTGCACCATCATGGAGGCGAGTCCTTGTGCCAATTTTATAAAAGCAAGACTTTTCAAAATGATTGGAACAAAGCTTGTCATTTTTTGTCGGCACCCAATCTGCCCTATGCATATTTTTGATCCACAGTGCAAGTCTGTCGGGATCCTGCATTGGAAATCTAGAACAAGATGAATTTTTAACTATATACCACAGAATCACAGACACAGATTATACCTAACTACGCCACTGACCCAAACTAATCTGATAAGCATAATTTATGACTTCAAACATTTATTATAATGTCGGGAAATTAAAATAATACTTGGAATTTATAAAACTGGTTTGCTTTGGCTATGGCACGGTGAATATTGGAAGCATTTTACTTATTTTTACTATTAAATTGGAAAAATTTTACATTTTTGTAACTACATAACCAAAGTTAAATATCGATTTTTACCTGTGAAATGTAATTCCAGTCACTTTTTTCTCGTTTCGGCCTTTGCAGCCATACGCTGAACAACCCACCATGCTAAATTACCAAATTATTTATAAACTAAATAGAAATATTAGTCAGAATAACATAAAATTTGCTAAGTGTCACCAAAAATTCTTGTCACCATGGTATGGCGGCCGATCGATTTTTGACCTCACACGCAGATCATTGCCGAATATGCGTGTTACGGGTCCATCTTCTTTCTTCGTCTTTGCAACGGAGCCTGTGGAGAGGTGCTGCCCCCAGTGGCTGGCACCAAAAACAGTATTTCTGAATGAAAACACGTGCAATGTTTACCCTACACAGAGTACAAATAATACCGAGTAGATTCACTTAGCAAAAATCGTTTCATGTTTTTGGATCAAACGCAAAAGCCGCAGCACGGTAAAAAATTAGTTTTTACTCTACCTGCTGCATCGAGCAGTCTGTGAGGGGAGATTCAAAAAGCATTGGCTGATGCAAAATTATTTCCTCGGTTATCATTTGATAGACGATATTTCAAAGGGCGATTAAGGTAATTTTTAATACGTGATTCAAATGAATAAAACTATGTAATAAAGTTATACAAAATAGTAACGTATACTAAATTCAAAAACATTATAAATAAAGTAATAAGTAATTAAGTAATACCAATTAAAATAATTTATTTGACAGTTTGTAACTTGATTCATTTATTAAAACATGTATAAAGCAGAAGCACCGTCTATAGATATTCTAATAAGTCCGCTCACTCCAGCATGCCGTGGAAAATACTGCCGTTGACCTTGAACACACTCGGCCACTGTACAGTAAACGAATGGGTGCAGCTACGGTGTACGATCAATATGAACTGCCGCTCGATTATTTTTATACGGGGAGCGTTCTATTAGGAATAAATGATATGAATATGATTACGTATTAATGTTTGGATTATTTATTTGTTATGAACAACTATTGACATTATCTGTCTCATTTATAGCTCATTAATGATACTACTTTGTAATAGTTACTTAGCATTATAATAAATAAGTAAATAATAAACGAAATATTATCTACGATATGGATAAAAATACCAGTAGGTACAACTTGTATTGTTTAATTACGAACACAAGTTACAAAATATAACAGGAAAATAGCGACAATGGAATAATTTTAACCTGATATTTTCGGCTGTCGATAAGTATCGATATTTTATTACATTTTGTTATTAATATAACAAATGCGTTGTTACAGCGGATGTCGTCTTTAAAAAAAAATGAAAACACCAACTAACCTGTGCCACACCCATAACTTAACCCAAGCATTAAAAGTGTTTTCCATCTAGGATTTTTTATTCTTAATTAGTCGTTAAAACAGCGATCAAACTCACTTATACTCATATATAACTCAACTTATATACATAATTTGGGCGAAGGTAAATATTAGAAATCCACAAATTTTACGCTATTTTGATATTCTTTGGATTCATGAAAGTGATTTTTCAAAGCCATGCATGTAACGACACGTTTTGGAATTTTCATCTCGCAAGAGAGATAAAGCATATGACTCTCTCTCTTCCTCTTTCTCTTTTATGGAATCGGTAAAGAATTAATCAATTTTTATGAGACGAAGTGAAACTAACCGAAAGTTGATTGGACGACTAACCCAAATCTATTAAAATTGATTATGACGCATCGGAACTGCTTCAAATGACTAAAACGAGTTGAGACTAAGTGAAACTAACCGAAAGCTGATTCGGCGACTCACCCAAACTAATCAAATCTTAGATTATAACATATCGGAACCGGTTCAAATGATTAAAATAAGTGAGATTAAGTGAAACTAACCGAAAGTTGATTCGACGACTAACCCAAACTAACCAAATCTATTAAAATTGATTATAACGTATCGGAACCGACTCAAATGACTAAAATAAGTTGAGACTAAGTGAAACTAACCGAAAGTTCATTACACGACTAACTAAAACTAACCATCTAACCAAATGTATTAAAATTGATTATATCGTATCGGAACCGGTTCAGATGTCTAAAATAAGTTGAGATTAAGTGAAACAAACCAGAAGTTGATTCGATGACTAACCCAAAATAACCAAATCTATTAAAATTGATTATAACGATCGGAACAGACTCAAATGACTAGAATAAGTTGAGACAAAGTGAAACTAACTGAAAGTTGATTCGGCGACTAACCCAAACTAACCAGATCTATTAAAATTGGTTAGAGCATATCGAAACCTGATCAAATGACTAAAATAAGTTGAGACAAAGTAACCGAATGTTGATTAGACGACTAACTAAATGTATTAAAATTGATTATAACGTATCGAAAGTTCAAATGTATAATAAGACGAGACTAAGTGAAACTAACTGAAAGTTGATTCGGCGACTAACCCAAAGTAACCAAATCTATTAAAATTGGTTATAGCGTATCGGAACCGCATCAAATGACTAAAATAAGTTGCGACTAACCCAAACTAACCAAATCTATTAAAATTGATTATAACGTATCGGAACCGACTCAAATGACCAAAATAAGTTGAGACTAAGCGAAATTAACCTAAAGTTGATTAGACAACTAACCAAATCTATTCAAGTTGATTATAACGTATCGGAACCGACTCAAATGACTAAAATAAGTTGAGACTAAGTGAAACTAACTGAAATTTGATTAGACGACTAACCAAAACTAACCAAATCCATTAAAATTGATTATAATGTACCGGAACCGGCTCAAAAAAGTAAAATAAGTTGAGACTCGCTAAAGAAGTAGTCACTTCTATCATGTATACTATGCTACTCGTGACTTTTTTTAATAAAAAATCATTAAAAACTTGTGTACAAATCTGCTGTAATTGCTGCTACTTTTCTCTGCCGACTTTCAATGTATTGTTTTGTTTTTATTGAAATAACGCAGACGGCGTAGGAGAGGTTTGTAGACAATGCTGTGTTGTCAGATTAATTCTTTAATTCTATATGGTTTTAAATTAAAATGGTACATTTCTCAGTTTGACAATTTTATGTTAGTCAATAGTTGTGTTGTGCTGAATTTAAAATATATATCTATATAATATCTATTATTCCTGAAATTATTATTTTATATAACTTATTAAAGCGAGGCAAAGTGATAGTGATATTAAGCTGATAAGAATTGATATTAGTCATTGCTCTATATTAAAGGTCGAAAAGGGGATTTGAGGAGCATGATTATTTCTCTTGCTGACTATAGGTATTTTGTTTCCTTATATTCCTTGCGTTTCTATACAAGCGTCTAGCGTCTGCGGTATAACTATTTGCAATCATGCGCAGTTGCGTTTCGGGATCAGCTTTTGTGCCTGTGATACTACGGCCCGGGTTCGATTCCCGTCGGTGACATGTTTTATTTTTATTTTTTTGGTTATATTTGTTAGTTGGGGTTAATTTTAGTTTAGTGTTAGGCAGGGTTGGTCAAGCGTGTAGCGCCCCCGTCTCAATGCGCTTGTTTGATTCACTAAACTTAGTTTCGATTATGTTTGCTTAATATGGGATACTGACGCGCGCGTAGCGAGTAGCACAGGACACGTGATTGAAGTAAATACTTCTCAAGTTTCAACTCATTTTATTTATATGAGCCGGTTTCGATACGTTTTTATAATCAATTTTTATACATTTGTTTAGTTTTGGTTAATCGTCTAATCAACTTTCTGTTAGTTTCACTTAGTCAACTTATTTTAGTCTTTTGATCAGGTTCCGATATGCTATAACCAATTTTAATAGATTTGGGTAGTATGGGTTAGTCGCCGAATCAACTTTCAGTTAGTTTCACTTTGTCTCGACTTACTTTAGTGAATTCAACCCGTTCCGCTAGGTTATAATCAAATTTAATAGATTTGGTTAGTTTGGGTTAGTCATCGAATTAATTTCTGGTTAGTTTCACTTAGTCTCAACTTACTTGAGTCATTTGAACCGGTTCCGATACGTTATAATCAATTTTAATACATTTGGTTAGTTTTGGTTAGTCGTCTTCTAATCAACTTTCAGATAGTTTCACTTTGTCTTAACTTATTTTAGTCATTTCAACAGGTTCCGGTAGGTTACAATCAATTTTAATAGATTTGGTTAGATTGGGTTAGTCGTCGACTCAACTTTCGGTTAGGTTCACTTTGTCTCGACTTATTTTAGTCATTTGATCAGGATCCGATATGCTATAACCAATTTTAATAGATTTGGTTAGTTTGGGTTAGTCGCCGAATCAACTTTCAGTTTGTTTCACTTTGTGTCAACTCAATTTAGTCATATCAACCGGTTTCGATAGGTTATAATCAATTTTAATAGATTTGGTTAGATTGGGTTAGTCGTCGAATCAACTTTCGGTTAGGTTCACTTTGTCTCGATTTATTTTAGTCATTTGATCAGGATCCGATATGCTATAACTAATTTTAATAGATTTGGTTAGTTTGGGTTAGTCGCCGAATCAGCTTTCAGTTAGTTTCACTTTGTCTCAACTCATTTTAGTCATATCAACCGGTTCCGATAGGTTATAATCAATTTTTATAGATTTGGTTAGATTGGGTTAGTCGTCGAATCAACTTTCGGTTAATTTCACTTAGTCTCAATTTATTTTAGACATTTGAACCGGTTCCGATACCTTATAATCAATTTTAATAGATTTGGTTAATTTGGGTTAGTCCCCGAATCAACTTTCAGTTAGTTTCACTTTGTCTCGACTTATTTTAGTGAATTCAACCGGTTCCGCTAGGTTATAATCAATTTTAATAGATTCGGTTAGTTTGGGTTAGTCGTCGAATCACTTAGTCTCATCTTATTTGAGACATTGAACCGGTTCCGATACGTTATAATCAATTTTAATACATTTGGTTTGTTTTGGTTAGTCGTCTAATTAACTTTCGGTTAGTTTCACATAGTCTTAACTTATTTTAGTCATTTGATCCGGTTCCGATACGCTATAACAAATTTTAATATATTTGGTTAGTTTGGGTTAGTCATCCAATCAACTTTCGGTTAGTTTCATTTAGCCTTACTTATTTTAGTCATTTGAACCGGTTCCGATACGTTATAATAAATTTTAATAGATTTTGTTGGTTTGGGTTAGTCATCCAATCAACTTTCGGTTAGCTTCATTCACTTCGTCTCATAAAAATTCAATAATTCTTTACCAATTCCATAAGAGAGAAAGAAGGAGAGATCACGTGTAGTTACATAACAGTCATCAACAGTACAATAAGAAAAACTACCCTTAGCCATCTTAACCATATATATTTTTTAAATAGCGTATAGCGTAAATCGTGCGAAAACTACTCCGTAAAAATAAATTCACACCGTCCGATCGCGGAAGTACTTGCGAAAACTGAGTCACGGCTAAGCCGTGACATTGACACACGTCAATGTCAATGCCGATGGGTGAGGGATTGGCGCAGGCAGGAGGGAAATTTTCCGCGGCACGCTCGAGTGAGCGGACTTATTAGAATATCTATAGACGGTGGCAGAAGGTTCAAAGTATCTGACAAATATTGTGGAAATTTAAATATAAAAAGGACATATTAAGCTAGTAAAGTAAATTTATAGCTTCTTAAAGGTCTTAACACTTTATTACTCACGCTACGAGTATTTTTCTCACATTTACTGCGAAATCGTCAGTTCACTACTCTAGCTGACTTATTTGGCGTCCGCTTTAACATGGCCAATTAACCGGCGGGTGCATTTCCCAAGTGATTGGCTGCATTTGTGATTTCTCTCATCGCGCTACGTCTGCCATAATACTTTTAACATTGAAAATGTTTCTGTTTTGCTGTTATGGGGCATCAAATTGCGAAAAAGTGCATGCTACATTTGGCACACATGATGTCATATGCGTGATGAACTACTAACCCAAACCAACCAAAAGTAATCAAAAGCACCAAAATGAACTAAATGTATCGGAACAGATTAAAAAAATTAAAGTAAGACTAACTCAAATTATTCGAACTTTTGCAGCTAACCAAATACATTAAAATTGGTTATAACATATCGGAACCGATTCAAATGACTAAAATAAATTGGAACTAACTGAAACTAACCGAAAGTTGATTAAACAAGGAACCAAAAGCACCAAAAAGGGCTAAACCGTATCGCGCAAATTAAAAATATTAAAGTAAGTTAAAATTAACTTAAATTAACCGAATTTTGGCGACTAACCAAAACTAACCGAAAACATTAAATTTGATTGTAACGTATCGGAGTCGGTTCAAGTGACCAAAATGAATTAAAACTAACTAATTAAAGAAATGCCTTTTTAACATTATAATATTTTTTAACATATTTAAAAAAAAAATTTAAAAGGTGCGGATATGAAGACCTAAAAAATTACCCTCCACTTGTAGATAGGAAAATCTATTAATATATAACTAGCCATGACGTTGCGGTAAATAATAATTCTAACCTGTTCCGAATTGTTTTAGCCCGTTCTTTCGCTTTTGGTTACTTTTAGTTAGTTTTGTTTAGTCGTTTAATTAACTTTCGGTTGGTCTCAGTTAGATCCTATTTATTTTAGTTATTTGAACCGACTCCGATACGTTATAATCAAATTTAGTGTTTTTCGTTACTTTTGGTTAGTCGCCAAAGTTCTGCTCGTTTTGGTTAGTTTTAACTTACTTTAATTTTTGTAACCTATTCCGATACGTTTTAGTGCTTTTGTTACTTTTGAGTAGTTTTGGTTTGTCATTCAATCAGATTTCTGTTAGTTTTAGTTGGTTTTTATATATTTTAGAATTTGAACCGGTTCCAATACGTTACGAGTATAATTAATTTTAATGTTTTTGGTTAATTTTAGTTAGTTGCCGAAATTCGGCTAATTTAAGTGATGAGTTTCAACTTACTTTAATATTTTTAATCTATTTTGATTTATGTTTTCGCTTTTATGGTTACTTTTGGTTAGCTTTGTTGTTCAATCAACTTTCGGTTAATTTCAGTTAGTTTCAATTTATTATAGTCATTTGAACCGGTTCCAATACGTTATTATCAATTTTACTGTTTTTGGTTAGTCGCCAAAATTCGGTTAATTTTGGTTAATTTTATCTTACTCCAATATTTTTAATCTATTACGATACATTTTAGCCGATTTCGGTGCTTTTAGTTTCTTTTGGCTAGTCATTCAATCAGCTTTCGGTTACTTTCAGTTAGCTCCAATTTATTTTACTCATTTGAAGCGGTTCCGATACATTATAACCAATTTAAATGTTTTTGGTAAAACTATGTCGGTCGCCAAAATTAGGTTAATTTGGGTTAGTTTCATCTAACTTTAATATTTCTAATCTGTTCCGATAGGTTTAACCTCTTAGTGCTTTTGGTTACTTTGGATAGTTTTGATAAGACGTGCAATCTACTTTTTGTTAATTACAGTTAGTTTCAATTTATATTAGTCATTTGAACCGATTCCGATACTTTATATCCAATTTTAATGTTTTTGGTTAGTCGCCAAAATTCGGTTACTTTGGGTTAGTTTCCACTTACTTTAATATTTTTAATCTGTTCCGATACGTTTTAACCCTTTTTGGTGCTTTTAGCTACTTTTATTTAGTTTTTTAATCAACTTTCGATCACTTTCAGTTAGTTCCAATTTATTTTAGTCATTTGTATCGGTTCCGATATGTTATAATCAAATTTAATTATTTTGGTTAGTTTTTGTTAGTCGCTAAAATTCCGTTCGTTTTGGTTAGTTTTAACTTAATTTAATTTTTATAACCTCTACCGGTACGTTTAAGCCTGTATTGGTTACTTTTGGCGAGTTTTGATTAGTCATTCAATCAACTTTCGGTGAGTTTCAGTTAGTTCTAATATATTTTAGTCATTTTAATCGATTCCGATACCTTATAAATCAAGTTTAAGTAAATAAACTAACACGATCTCACACGCGTATGATGTCATGTGTCAAATGTAGCATGCACTTCTTCACGGTTTGAGGCCCTATACCTACTAGGATAATAGAAACATTTTCAATGTTAAAATATAAGAGTTGCTTTAAAAACACAAAAAGTCATGTGAAAAATTCGCAATTATTAAAACATAAACGGATTTTTGCTCACGCTAGTGGTGACGGGCATTTTATTTTTGCCGTACTTGTTTTCTTTTCTCACTATTGTCTTTATCCATATTTAGGTAAATAACAAAATTTTAATAAAGACATATTTGTTAAACCGATTATACGTGTAATTGAAAAACTTTATATTATTCAAACATTATTATAAATCTTAACTAATAGGGTCTTTGGAGCAATGAAAATCCGTCACCCACTTTTGTAATACAATAATTATGCGGACAACAATATCTCGCCATAGTAGCGATCTTACACTGACCGTAAATTCTCCCTCGTAGTGTAGCCACAACTGGCCGCGAACGAGATTGATCCGGATTGGCTTGGAAGGTAAAAACTGTCGGCGAAATTGGAAATTTGTCTCGAGTGAACCTACCGTATATACTTATTTATACCGTGCCCTACATACGAAAAGGAAGGGGTAGAAAGGGGAATACAAAATTATATTCGCCGAGCCGTAGATTTCCAAGAAATGATCTTCAGCCAAGGCTAAGTGGCTAGAACCGGTTTTATCAGTTCAATTTTTACACACAGAATGAAATTTCCAATACTTGCTTCCCCAATCTTGACTTTTCAATTGAAGTTATTTTATTGTTTGGGAAAATGGTTTTTAGCATTTTTAACACATTGATTTTTGTGTCAATTTCTTTACTAGTTTCTATTATTCATATAGGCCTAATTGAATTGATGCAGTAGTTGAAGAAAATAGATTTGCATATGCCATTAAAAAATGGGAAAATAATAAACAATAATAAAATCCTATTTGCTAAATGTAAAACGTTTTGACTTGATATAAGTAAAATTTTACAATATAAAGTGGATATTTTAAGCATTCAAAATTAGGATCACTAAAAACATATTATTAAACTATAAAAAAAATTATATTTATAAAAATTGATTATTCGTTTCCTATTATTAGTCAAAAAGTAAGGTATTACAATTTTTAAACTTACAATGTTTATAGAGAAATATAGATAAAAATTAAATTTAGTTCCAATAGTAGGTAGGTATAGTTATTTTATGTATTTTTTCTTTTTATAGAAAGAAGATAATTAAACATTTTCTGCAATTTTATGCTTTAAAATGCACCAGAAACATGTATTTATCAAATTATTGATTAAAATGTCTTGTTATTTGGAGATTAATAATAAAATTAAATATTTTAATTTTATTAAATTTCATTATTTTTGCAAAAGAGGGGGAGATAAGAAATAAGGTGTTTAAAAACTGAAATCAAAACTCTTACCACTTTGGATAAGTCTTTATTTAATATGAGTTCGGCATATATTAATACTAATTTATGTATCGGTACATAACTATTGCTCCAGGCCAACGGCCAATGTTCAAAACTTTCAATCGCTTATAGCCATTATTATCATTATTACATAATTGACCATCAAATTAAATTAATATAAATGTACTCTTCAAAATATATACTGTAGTTTATTCGCTATAATCAAGTAAATAATTTTTGAAA
Source organism: Pissodes strobi (assembly GCA_016904865.1). NCBI lineage: Eukaryota > Metazoa > Arthropoda > Insecta > Coleoptera > Curculionidae > Pissodes > Pissodes strobi. The sequence continues at coordinate 106,108 of MU184211.1, forward strand.
AAATTCGGATTTAGGATAGTGAAATAAACAACATCCGAGTAAAACTATATTTACTCGAAAATTAGACAATTCAATTGATAAAACACATCAACCTATACAACCCTTAAAACTAAAGAACTAAGAAGTGTATATAGTGTGCTGTTTCGGGCAACTTCTGGTTTGATTCATCCCTTATTTTCAACTGATCATTTTATGTTCACTTGTATTATTTCCCTTTGAAATAATTCATTTATTTTATCTTAGATGCCAAATTTTTTCATATCAAAGTTTTGTGTTATTGCCTATCAAACTTGTAAAGTTATACATGTTCTTAAAATAACTTTCTTGTATATTATAAGTTACAATTAATCACCAGTTAAGGAAATTTGAAACCATAATTATTTTTGCTATTTTTCAATCAGAAGTTGCTAATATAGCTATTGTGATAAACTGATGTATCAAGAGATTAGATCGACTACAACTCCATAAATAAGTACTTATAAATATTACTTAAATATCGAAAAGTAATTGGACTACATTATTTTAGATACAACCTAAAAGCATCACCATTTAATAAGAATCAACTAATAAATTAATTGTAATCCGTCGATTAATGTTTTATCTTTATTTAAATATAAGATGATTCACAGATCTCATTTATTAGTATTTAAAAATTTATATATGTATATATATTTAAAATTGTCAAATCATATTCAAAATCATGTTTCCTGCCAAACAATATTGGTCCATAAAAGTTACTTTTTAATTTAAAAAATTCAAACTCGCTAGAAAAATATTACTTTTTTACACTGTGAAAAAATCCTTAATTGTAATAAATTGGAAAAATACAATTATATAATATACATTTAAAGTTTTATGTTCCAGTTAAAAAAACTGCAAACTACTTTTTTGAATACTAAGTAACTAAAAATAACTCTTGGAGTAATATTAAAATGTTGTTTTTTACTCCGTGAATAAAAGTGGATAGTGAATAAAAAAATTTGGACATCTCTACGCTTTGCTGTATTGAAAGCCGTCTAAGTGGCTTTAGCATCAAATTAATGGGAGTATAACGTGTACAGGGTGGCTCGAATTCGTGTCTATGTATGGGGAACTCGAAAACCGTAAGAGATACAGTGTCGGTCAAAGGAAGGCAAAATTGCGCATTTAGGTGCCTAGCAATATGCCGTTTAGAAAGTTTTAAAATTCCGAGTATTTCCGGAGACATCCGGAAAAAACCGAAATTTTGAAAATTCGTTTAATTTTTTTCCTGGGCTTATTTAAAAACGGATTTCAAATTGAATTGCACTTTTGCATTGCCACTTTTTCCGATCTATCTGATGATGGTATCCAGTTTGAAATCCGACCTTTCATCTTCAAGGGATCATCATCAACTTTCTTTTTTTAAATACGAACTTTAATTTTTTTTATCGTTTTTCAGATGGTATTGGCGTTATTAATATGACTATGTGTTTTTATTTTTTTAATTTTTTTTTAATTATTATTTTTATTTTTTTTAATTATATATTTTGCTTTGGCGTAATTTTAAATAATTTAAGGTAGGTGCTTTTGAAATTTTTATATTTTATAAAAATATTTTATTTTGTTTTTTGTATTAAGTGGAAAATTGGAGCGTATTAAAAATAAAAAATTGTAAAATTATTTCTTACGAGAATATAACCATGAACTATTACTCAAACAAGTTGCTTACTGCAAAGATAAAATATTCCCAACTTTTAACCAATTAAAAAATTTATTTAATAGAGAACATTAACAATTTATAATCATACTACTGATACTAGAGGAACTTTGATGAAAAAACACCAATTGGAATTTTTCTTATAAATAAAATGCACTAAGCAACTTGTTTGAGTAATAGTTCATGGCCATATTCTCGTAAAAAATAATTTTACTATTTTTAATTTTTAATACGGGCTCCAATTTTCCACTTAATGCAAAAAACAAATAAAATATTTTTATAGAATATGAAAATTTCAAAAGTACCTACATTAAATTATTTAAAATCACGCCAAAGCAAAATATATAAAATAAAAATAATAAAAAAATAATAAAAATAAAAAAAAAATAAAACATAAAAAAAAACACATACTCATATTAATAACGCCAATACCATCTGAAAAACGATAAAAAAATTAAAGTTCGTATTTAAAAAAAGAAAGTTGATGATGATCCCTTGAAGATGAAACGTCGGATTTCACAATGGATATCATCATTGGATAGAACGGAAAAAGTGGCAATGCAAAAGTGCAATTAGATTTGAAATCCGTTTTTAAATAAGCCCAGGAAAAAAATAAAACGAATTTTAAAAATTTCGGTTTTTTCCGGATATCTCCGTAAATACTCGGAATTTTAAAACTTTCTAAACGGCATATTGTTAGGCACTTAAATGCGCAATTTTGCCTTAATTTGACCGACACTGTATCTCTTACGGTTTTCGAGTTCCCCATACATAGACACGAATTCGAGCCACCCTGTACAGAACAATATAGTGCACATAGCTTTATTTCGTAGCAACTGGAGTCTTTGTATATCAGCCTTTTTACCTGATATCAACAATGAAAAACAGTAATTGAAATGCGAATATATAATGGTATTATATATAAGAACACGACTCCAGTGACTAAAAATCTCAGCTATTCTCCTAAAAAATTCTATCTTTTCCAATTTTTTTTCTAATATGATCTACATGTAACGAAAAATTAAGCTGAGAATCCAAGACTACCCCTAAATATTACTAGATGCATTTTCAAATAGGCTATTAGATATCTATCTTAATCCAATAATTATTTTCTAGAAATCTATTACAATTCTGCTTAGAGCCAAAAAACCATGTACTTTGTCTTTTTTTTTAACCTAAGCCTATTTACACACAACGAGTTATAAAGGATGTCAAGTTTTGATTTCATAGTATCTACTACCTGATTAAAATCCTTCCCGCAAACACAGATCAACATATCGTCCACAAACAAACTTAGAAACATATCATTTAAAACTCGGTCTAGGTCATTGACATATAGCACAAACAAAAGGGGGCTCAGAACACTGCCCTGCGGCACCTCTATCTCACTATCAAACGGATTTGAGGACACATTATTCACTCTAGTCACATGGGAGCGATCCTCCAGGTGATAAGTGCACTGTTTGTAATTCCGTAGGCCTGTAGTTTGTGGATAAGTCTTCTCCTATTGATGGTCTCAAACGCACGCTGAAGGTCAATGAAAATGCTCAGGACATTTCCATCATGAACATATGAACACCATTTCGAACACACATACTGTAATGCTGACTCGCACGAATGTTTTTCCCAAAAACCCGACTGACCTTTAAATAACAATTTGTTTACCTCTAGAAACTGTCGCAGTTGTGCATACCACAATTTCCAGAATTTTGTCTATTACAGATAATAAATTAATGGGTCAATATATTCTTCTGGTTTATTCCCAGATAGCACAGATGTGTCCTAAATATAGCCCAAGTATATCTCGTAGGATATCCATGTATGTCCCGCGTATGTATGTTACCGGCTTACGCTATCCATAGTCCATCGCAGGGATATCTGATGTGACTAATTCGGAAATCCCTTAGATATCCGCAGATATATCCCTGGGATATATGGCATTATCTATGGTACATGCATAGAACATCGGAAGGATGTCCTAATAAAGCAACTTTTTGGATTCTATATTAAATATACTAAGGATGTATTGTTTTGGTCATGGACCATCAATAAACCATCATTAGGATATCCTGTAGCAAAAACGGAAATTTCCAGTATATTGCTAACATACGTCTTATGGATATAAAATCTCGGCGATGCGCATGCCATGCACATAACGGTGTTTGTAATAAATAAAAATGTTATTATTATAATTTAATTTTTTTTATATGTACGAAATTGAACATATTACACCAAGGTTTAATGACTAACAGCAGCTAAGTATCTAACTTAAAGAAATAAAAAATGTGTCACATATCACTAATATTAGTCGCAAACTTTCTCTGTGATCTGTCCTGGCGTTCCTTAGCTCTTTTGAGCCACGCGACGATCGATTTCTCGCACAAATATATGGGTCTTTTTGTTCCACTGTCAACTACAAATTTCTGTCCTACCAAAACGCACTGGAATGTAGTAAAAATCCAATGATATTTTGTAGTTTTGGTTTATGTATCTTTATAATTCTAATTCAGGATCAACCACCTATCAATCCCGTCATACGAATGCGAGAATTGCGAGAACTACGAACTGTCAACTGTCACTGGTGAAATGTCGAAAAGATAACTTTTGACAATTGACCGCAACATCATTGCCGCCGACTATTTTGGCTTTTCACAAATAGACATGAGCGTACGAGCTGTTTTCATGCAATTTTACGACATATATTTTTTTATTTTAACCCAGATTTTCTGTTTGTAAAATAAACTCGGAATTTCCAATTAATATTAAAGTTTTTTAATAAATAAATATACAAGACTTACATAACTGGAAACTATTTTTGCACTCTGAATCTCGTATTAAAATGGATAAACGGATATCCGTAAATGCGTTAAATGCGTTATTACTGGGATATTCCATGTATGTTGGAAAAGTATATACAACGTATTTAAGGAATTGTATAGCCGACAGATATCCGTAAGAAGACGTATCTAATAAGCTATTACTGGGATGTTCCGAGTATATTGCAAAAGTATATACACCGTATTTAAGGAATTGTATGTACCAAGGATGTATCTTCAATGTCCCGGGACATGCGACATAAATAGGATATGAACGGGATGTCCTGCGTATATCGTGTGCTATCTGGGTTTGGTCTAGGCACTTTCGGGATAGGCACAATAACACTAGTCTTAATTGCCTTTGGAACTCTTCCTATTGTAAGGGATGTATTGATCAGGTGAAGGCTTTTTGTGTACCCCAGTACACAAAAAGCAGTCTTTAAAAATTTAACTGCTCAGATTTCTTGAACCACATTTAATGGGAAAATATTTGGCACCAATGACGAAGACATACTTTGTAGGCACAGCGATCAAAGAAAGCTTTCTCGCCCAGGGGATGTTCCTTTACAAATTGATGCTCTCAAAATAGACGTTATCTGAAACAAATTAAAATCTCGTTAAAATCTAATGTAATTTTGACTTAGTTTGTAAAGAATTTGTGTGTCAAAAACTGAAACAATTAAAAAAATACAAATGTGGAACAACCCAAAAAAGTAATTTAAAGACATCTAAACGCGCGTGCTTTAAAAGTGCTCTTATACACCTATATCATAATATGCTATTAATTAAATTCAATATTCATTCCATACATTTGTCATCCTTCCTTATACATGCCTATCAATCAATTAATTAACTATTCAAAACTGTTCATAGACACCTAGACGTGCAACATCTGTGTATATGTACTTACGTACAAAATAAACGTTAATATTATGAGAAAGCATACTGATGGATATAAAAAAGTAGATGTAAAGATTTACCCTATCCCTATCTACATATATATGATTATTAGAAAAATGTTCATCCTATTTAATTAAACCTGTTCTGTGTATTAAACTTCGAAACTGCTATTGCAATACTCTGGATTTCCGACAAAAACTACAAAACAAAGGAAGTGGGTACTTTTGTACTTACCTAGAAAAAAAACGTAGATAGATAATCGCAATTTACTCAGCCAAAATTAATCATTACAACCCAAACACAAACATTTTACAAAGTAAAGCTTCTTCAACTTGAACAATGGCGGAAAATTAAAAATAAACAATGAGATATTCGGAATTATTAGCAACACTCGTCCACGCAGCTCCACTCCGCGCCGCCAGGTAACAGCCCTTGGGAATGCACCAATAGAAATGTAGGAACTCCCTCCTTGCAACGTCTCTCGTAGGACCCGTAGTAATTTTTTGAAATTCAAGAATGGGCACATTTCAGGCCGGACGCCATCTAGCGATGAGGCCTTTTCTCAGTTCGAGGTTGAATAACTATTCCCTATATAAACAAAGCCCAAACGTAACCCAAGACATACCCAAAATCAAGAAAAAAACTGTTTGCTAACCAAAACTAACCCAAGACATAGCCAAAATCAGGAAAAAAACTGTTTAGAAACTTAACCGTAAAAAGAATAAAAAAAAGCAACGGGGTTCGAACCCGAGCCGCCGGCGATAGCCACAAAATTGAGACCTAACCATCTAAACCTCTAGACCACCACGGCTTATACTGCAAGTTGATTGCATCACGAAGACATAGCGCGAATACAATCGCTCGAGTCATCGCCACATACACTAGATGGAGTTGGAGTCGTAAGAGAGAGAGGGAGGCATCGCACGCAGTATTTCGTCATCGGGAACTGCATTTAAAGATCCTTTACACAAATAGTGCACTATGTAAAAATCGACCTCTCCTATTGGTCGATCCATCTCGTATTACGATATGTCTGCGTGATGCAATCGATTTCTGTCAAGAGCTCTGGCGGTGTAGAGGTTTAGATCCTTGGGTGTCACCTGGAAAACGCAAGTTCGAACCACGGTGCTTTTTTTAATTTTTTTTTTAATTATGTTTCTAAACAGCTTTTTTTCTTAATTTTGGGTATGTCTTGGGTAAGATTGGGTTAGCACCTGGTTAGTTTCCTTTTCTTGTGCCCCCGTAGCGAGCGAAGCGAGCGGAGGGCCATGCGGATCGACCAATGGGAAAGGCCGATTTTTATATAGTGCACTATTTGTGTAAAGGATCTTATAATGCTCGGGAACTAATAGTTCGGTAATCCTGTCAGAGATGTGAGGGATTTTTTGTCACGTGACCACAGATCGGACGGAGTAATCTTGAATAAACGAACAACGAACGATGGATGGGTACACGCACGGCCACCTATATCGTATAGGTAGGGATGCAACGATCCTTAGAAGTATCGATACTTTGTACTTGTGAGTATTTTGAAGAAATGGTATCGATTATACTCGATACTTTGAAAATAGGTATCGAATAGTATCGATACTTTTAGGTATCGAGTACGACTACACATGTGGCATGTAATTCGCGTAATTTCAAATGGCCACAATTTACAATTAAGAAGCGGATCTTCGTTTATTAGTTATTTTTATTTTCAATTACTAATTTTACTATACTAATAATAAAATTAAAGAAATATAATATATAAAATTTAATTTATTAAACAAAACCCGCTAATTGAAGAAACATTAGTTTTCCAATACGGTTTCCCAAAAGCCTGTTCCTTGTTTGGGATACAGTTGCACCTGCATCAGAAAAAAGACGTTCCGATGAAACGCTAGTTGCCACAAGGTATGAATATTGCATTGCAATTTGATATAATTTAGGGTACATATTTTTCATTTCTTCCCAAATTTTAAGAGACTCACTGCAGTGGGGAATGGTGGAGCTTAACTTTTGCCAAATAAAATTTCACTGACTATTTGGGAGAGTTCTGTAAACCTTTCGAGCATATAAAAAGTGCTATTCCATCTTGTTTTCACATCTAAAATTAGTTTTTTTTATATTGCCTTCTTTAACATTGTTAAGTCGCTGGCGGTTTCTTAATTCATCACTTGCGTTTACAGAGTTTTTTAACCATTTAACAACGTTTCGCACTAACGTCACGGTATAAATACACGGTATAAATAATTATTTGTACTCTGCTAACGTTATTACTTCTGACATCTTTTCAAATTCCGATAGCGTTTTGTCGACAACTAAATTAATCAGAGGTGCAAAACAAATAATATGGCGATTCTTGCCCACTAACATATTTATGGCCGCTCTTATATTTGCGCCACTATCTGTAATAATAGCAACAATTTTGTTTATATCAATTTCCCGTTTAGTTAAGCTGTTACGCATTTCATTTGAAATGCATTCCGCTGTATGCCTTTCTTCTAACTCTTGAACGTCAATAACGATATATTCCAATTTACAGTCCATTAGAAAATGGGCTGTAATCCCCAAAAAACTTTTAGTCGTCATCATCTCACTCCATATGTCGCTCGTTATCGATGTAAATGGAACATTCTTTAACTTTTCTTTATAAAGGGAAAACATGATTTCATACTTCTGATCAATTTTTATTTTAAAATACGCCCTTGACGGTACTTTAAAAAGCGGCACAACTCCCTTCATTAGTCGTCTAAAACCTCTTCGTTCCACGGCATAAAAAGGTCTGTTATCAGCACAAATAAAATACATTATTGCATTTGTTATTTGACTGTGCTTACTCCCCCCCTCTGAAAACAACGGATATAAATAATATATAATAAATATATATGTTAATTCTACCTGAATAGGCACTGATAGTCCTAAAGGATTTGTAAATTGGATTTACATTTTCACTTCTTTCGGAAACAACTGAACACATACTTATTGTCGGACTCTGGCTCTGCCTGCTAGTTGAGCGTTGTGGCTGTGCCATACCAGCGTTTTTGGACTTTTCTTCTCCATTGCTTGCACATAAATGTTTTTTACCCTTTTCATTATCAGTTACTTTCAATTCAGGTTTGTCATTTTTAAAATTAATTACATGTATCTAAAATAAAGTGTGTCATACAAGAAAAATACGTTGCAAATTTAATCACTTCTTCCATATTGAGACTATATCAAAAGCCATGGCGGAGCCCCCATTGCATCGACTATATCAATCATATTATTTATATAGCTACTGACATTTTAATTTACAAAATATTCTTGATATGAAAGTATTGATTCTATTTACATTATTTTTTAAATTATCGGATTAATTTTTGGAGTGAAAAAGTGTCTTAGTAATAAAATTAAATTTAATAGATTTGTTTACACGCCTTTCCACATAACAACAATTTTTTCATAAATATAATATAATTTTCAAAATCCTTATTCTTAAAATCCCCAAAAATTACATATCTTAATTTTTTGAGTTTCAACCCCTATTTTGGTCCCATCCCAATTGTAGGTAAATTTTTTTTTTTAAATTTATTTCGCTAGCCTAAACCCACAACTTCGCCTGTCAGCAGAATAAATAGGGCTTAAGCATTGTTTTAGTTTGTGAAAGAAATGCAATATATAATACCTTAAGCTAATGATAATTCTCAGTATAAGTCGTGATCTGATTGAGAACACATCTCTGGTGTGTGTAATACTTGGTTATCTGTTATAACAGGCTATACGGGTCTATATACAGGTCGGTATACAGATTTTAGACGGCTTTTAGAGCTTAAACAGACCTGTCTACCCTGTCTGACCTATCCTGTATACCCTGTCTGACCTGTCCTGTCTGGCTATCCAATCATGCCACCTGTCCTAAGCAAATTCGATAAAGATATTAAGAAAAGGATTAATGATACTGCCAGATCTATTAGAAAAAAGTATTTATAATTAAAGTTGGAGCGTTCTGAAGAAGATGAGGCTCTCAACAAGATTTTGAATCCTATAAAAGAACCTCTGAATAAGCTTGTGAAGAATGCCGAGAAAAAACTGAAGAGGCATGAAGTGCCTAAAATACCAAAAACCCAGATAAAGGAAACATATGAATTTCCAAAACCTCATCAGCTCGAATCAACTCGAACCAGTACTCCGAAATATCTACCACTCGAATTAGTATTCGGTACATCAAAGGATTATATAAAAGACGAGGAGGAGGATGAGGATGATGTTTTTAATAAACCTATTCATGAGCTAAAAGATGATATTCAAAAATCTATCATTGAAAGAAGCGATGCATATAAAGAATTTTTAGAGCAATATCCAGAAATATCAAGACAGTTTGTTGATAAATATTTCAAAGATTCTGATCAGATCTATCATGCATATGGTCTACAACACGATCAAACATCAGATGGTTGGTCGATGGGTTCACAAAAAGTAGATTTCATGCCTAATGGTGATATTAAGGTTGGTGCTGTCGAATATCCGGGGACACGTGGATTATACGAATTATTATTTTAAAAAAATCCCAAATATAATACAAAAACAGATGCTCTACAATTTAAAGATATTTTAAATCGAACAAATGGTCATAGGAGGAATTATAGTCCAAGCGGACAAATAAAAGGAACTAATGCAGCAAAATATCAAAACATTGTAAGGCCATTGATTAAACTACCGACTTCTGCAGCATCGGAAGCTGCTAAAACTAGAAGTGATTCATTCAGTAATAAATCTCCTTCAGGAAGCAAAATTCCGTCCAAGGCCAGAACTAGATCAAATACTCTATCAAATTCTCAATCTAGTGGTGCTGCTTTAATGGAATATAATGAGAAACCAAAACAGTATGTTTACTATGACGATGTGAATGAGTTAGTCGATCGCCTTGCAAAGCTCGATGCGTCACACCAAGCAGGAAACGGAAATCATTTGAACGAGATCATGAGTATTTTAGAAGAACTTGTAGATTTGGATGTGTTGGAACGTATTAAATAAGATGTTACATGTATAATTCATCATTATAGTTTTAACCATGAACAAGTTTGGTCATTCTCTGTCTTCTACTCGTAAACAAACACAAGTTGTTCGTTCTCAATCTATTTTATCCTTCACTAGTGACGGTGATTATAATATTGAAAATCGTAGGTTATGTAATATTAAAGCACCTACAGATGGAAATGATGCGTCAACTAAAAATTATGTTGATTCTACTGCCAGCCAGCTTCGTGATATTATTAGAAGCTTAAACGAGACTATTCATACTCTTAGTGGGGGAATTAATAATATCGACGATAAATTTGAAAGCGATGTTGAAAAATTCAAAGATCGAATAGACAAAGTAGAAATCAGCATAAAGAATATTAGCGAGGGAATTTTGGTTTATAGAGAAAACATTTGAAGCTACCAAGAAAGATATTATTCAGGTGTTGAAGCATGACTTTGATCAACTAGAAATTCGAGTAAAGATTTCCTTAATATCCTAGTAACTAATGCATTGGAACCTATTTCCACTGCTTTGGACAAACTCAAAAAAGAAAATACTCTAATTTTAAAAGCAAAATTGGATTATACGCATTTGGAAAAAAAACCATAGTGAAAGATATAGCAGCTACTGTTATAGCTGATGCACTAAAACCCATTACTGTTGATTTGGATAAACTTAAAGGATATCATAATACACCAGTAAATATAAAGTAGAATTCAGTATAAAAAACATTAATGTAGACATTTATATTCAGTTCAAGAATGTCTACAGCCCCGAACGCTAGAGAGCAAGTAGTAAAAGAACTTCATCGTCCTGCTCGAAAAAAATTTATCAGAAGAAGGTTTGTTCAATATGGTTTGGATGATACCTTTGCCACAGATCTGGCCCAACTCGATCAGTATTCTCGTGAAAATAATGGGTATAAGTATATACTTGTCGTAATTGATTGTTTTTCGAAATATCTCTGGACTCGAGCCATAAAATCTAAATCTGCTCAGGATGTTTCAAAGGCGATGGCTCATATATTGAAAACATCGAAGAGAATCCCAAAAAAACTTGTTTCTGATAACGGTAAAGAATACTATAATGCTTCATTTCAAAATCTTATGAAAAAATATGGAATTCGCCACTATTATAGTACATTTAGTGTTTTAAAAGCATCTATTGCAGAACGTGTAATTCGAACTATAAAGGAGAAACTGTTTAGACTATTCACATTAAATGGTAACCACAAGTGGATAAACTTGTTGGAACAAGTTCCAGATACTTACAACAACTCAAGGCATAGAACGATTCAGATGCGGCCGAAAGATGTTAATAAATCGAATGAGAAAAAGCTATTAGATTCTATTTTTGGCCATATTAAAGTTGTTGGAAAACTAAAATTCAAAGTGGGTGATGTTGTTCGAATAAGTAAATATAAACATATTTTTCAAAAAGGATATACTCCAAATTGGACTAACGAGTTGTTTAAAATATCTCAAGTAAAAATCACAAGTCCAACAACTTATATATTAGAAGATTTTCGAGGGCAGCCTATAAGTGGTTGTTTTTATGAAGAAGAACTACAAAAAATTAAACAGCCTGATGTTTTCTTAATAGAACAGGTTTTGAAAAAGAAGGGAAATAAAATGTTTGTGAAGTGGCTTGGTTTCGATAAATCTTATAATAGTTGGATTGACGGTTCCAAAGATGTATAATAAATTATATATAAATATTAATATTCTAGCGTTTTCCTCTCAGTCTTAAAAACTGTCTTTCTTCTGTAAGGAGTGCGAAGAAAATGTTTCCTCTCATTCGCATAGACTTAGTCATAAACATAAAGATAAATGTTGTGTCGAGCTAGAAGCAGGCGTTGAAATAGTTAAAACTGCATTCAAAAATAGAATGATTAGTTATAGACTTTCTACCAAGTTACATCCTATAGATGTGATGTTATATTTGTAGGAACTTAAACCTAAAATTATTCGTTTGATTGAAAAGGGCCTTTCAGATCATTTAAATCTTAAAGTAAATATGGAATTATTTGGAATATATCTATTAGCTTCTCAAAAAACGTTAGATATATAATCATTTAACTCGTGTTATATATCTATTTCCAAAAATACAGATCTAGAGGAAGTATTTACCGATTTCAGACAAATTTTATCCTGCAAAGCGAGTGAATTTAAGCCAGGCTCTTGTTTCTGGAATTAAATATAAACAAATGTCGCTCGATATAATAAATATGGTGGGAAATTTCCCTATATAAGCCCACTATTATGAGATAATTTTTAGTTAAGCACAAACATCTGTTTAGAAATCATGTCAAGCTACAGTTCCATACCATCTTCAGATATCGATATTTTAATGGATGATGGGGAGTCAAACTCGTCTTGTTCATCACCATGTTGGGAGTGGTAGTTTAATCGCATGGTGGCTAGAACTAATGCAGAAATCAAGAAAGAAGCCAAATATTTGGCTGAAACCTGTTATTCTACCAAGAACTTTAAAATTGCTGTAGGGCTTAGTATTGCACGAGGTTTGCTTCCCAGTGTCAGGATAACGAGTAAAGTATTGAATCTCCCAGAAGAAGAAATATCTATATCTATCACCGATCCTGACTGGTCATTCTTTGTTGCTTGCTGTAACTTGATCGTTGAGGAGGCTGCTGCTGATAAAGATTATAAATTCAAAGATGAATGTCATGATGCTGGGACTTTTATTTTGGGTGCTTTTAAGTTATTAGGCGAAGTAGTGATTAGAATGCAAAGTTCAGAAACTATGACTACTTTATGTCTTTGTTTAGATGACTTGAAAGATATTTTAAATATTTATGAATTAGTATGTTTTAAGTTAAGATTACATAAGGAATTAGATTTAAGGACTTTTTGTGATGATGTATTAAAATATGTAAAAGTGTCTAGTATGACTGAAGATAATTGTTTAGATATAATCAAACAGTATTGTAATTTAAATATTACCGACTTATCTTATTATATGTTAGAATATATTCATATTAACCCACATAAAAATGTTGAGGATGTAAATAAACTCCGCAGTATGGATGCTTAATAAATGTATATAACCATGTATTTTGTGTTTTATTTCTTAGTATAGACTAGCTTTTCACGATGGCAAGTTGTTTGCTAGACTTTTTATCTGGTGCTCAAAATATAAAAGTTTATAGCGTCGAAGAATTAAAATCACTGCCTATAGACTTTTTCCTAAAATACGTTGATTGTTATTCTCTTTTATGTATTTGGGGAAAACTCCCTGCTGAATATAGACAAAACTTTAACTTGCAAATTAAATTACCATGTTTCGTCCACTACAATCGGCCTGAATGGAGAACTCAAACTGATGGTCCACCGACTTCGCAGGACGCATGTCCTTTCTGTATACAAGGTATACCAAAGTAAAACCGATTCATTATAACTCCAACCATGGTTTGGTTAAGGTCGAGTTTCGTCGTGCTAACTGCGATTGTTAATCATACATTTTTTGTGTATAAACCAAATCAAGTAGCAAATATACAGGCACAGTTGGAGTCTGATACCTTTTCTACAAACGGTTCTTGGATCCCTCTGCTGTCTGCACTTATCCATAATACGACACCTGTTTTTATGACGTGGGTTCCTCCGTCTTTGCAAAATGACTATCAGTATAAACTCAGACTCTATTTCCAAAATAGAACATTTTTGGATGCTAAAGAATGGACTACTATTGATTTAGGAAATAAGTTTCAAGCTACCCAACACCTAGAAATTAATTGCAAGAATGAGACCATTACGACTACGTCAACCCCCGAGAATCCTAATGGATATTCCTATTTTTTAAATATGTGTGTAATTACTCTTGTTGTAGCCTGTGGTATATTAGCAAAATTTGTATATAATATCGGAAAAAGCCAATGTACTGTATGGTTTAATAAATAATTCAATATATATTGTCACGAGTAATTTAAGGGGTAGCGCGTTTATTTAAAGAATAACTTCTCAGAGAAGAGCCTCGTCGCGATTAGTACACTGCAGTCTATATGTCTTAGCATTGACATACCATTGAACTGTTTGAGGGTATCATAAGTAAGAGCCTGCTGGAGAGACTAGTATGGACATCCACTGGTGCTTGGTACATAGAATAAAAAAGAAACATATTTTTATAAGCTGTCTTTGAAATTTTATACTTAACTGTAATTCTATATTAACAGAGAACAAGTAGAGTGTATAATTCCCCACTTAGTATTTTGCATCTTTGAAATATCTATACTTTACCGTTGACTGGCCAATAGACGCCTATTGGTCAATCCACGATTAGACACAATATCAACTCTTTATAAAAAACTGATACATGTATTGTAATATCTTGCTTGTATTGACTAATTCAGCCTGCATGGGATGCGTCCAGCCCATGAAAGTTGATCTTTTTTGATTACCACATTTATCATAACCGTAATATCACCATTTTATAAATTGTCTCAGTAATATTCACAATTCTACAAAATAGTTTACATGACTTATTTCTTTCTAGAATCATACTAGCTGTCTTTATATTATTTAGTTATAGTCTCCTATTAAATATAGACTTTTATTAACTTGCATAAATACCGTCCTGTTCTCTATTATTTAACTAGAGTACCACTATTGCAGGTAATTATAAAAAAATTATTAATCATGTTAAATTATTTTGTACATCTAATATTAAATTACGGTCCTGTTTACGAGACTAATATTTACTCGCTGCATTTTATGTCTCTAATTATAGCAGTTTATTAGACTCAGTAATACTTGTTGACTTATACAAAAATCGGCTGACTTTTTATCGTCTCTTAATCGACTTATTTATGCTTGCTGACCATGTTTATATTTAAAAATGTTTATCTGTACACAATTTACAGATTTTAGTTCCATGAAATATCGTACAGTCAATTATTCTAATATGTAACATTATAACATTAATAAATAAAAGGTATCTTATACTTTACGCTACAATATTTTCTTTCTTCTGGCTTGTCCCTCACTTCTTGGTGGCTAGATGGCGCCCTTTGAATACTGCTGAGAAAGTATCCATCTTTGCTTCGTGTCCCTTGTTGAGTATCGATATGTCTGCCCCATCTCTACTTGAACGAGTATTCGCCCAGAAGTTCTGGTGCTTTCTTCGTTTTTATTTCCTTTGACTGGTACCCCTGTCAATTCGTCGAACTTTTTGACCTCCGGAAAAATGCTGTGATTGTCATTTCTTTGATTCTTTCTACGGTGAATGGTGACGGTGGCGTTTTTGCATTGTGTATCGCCTAGATCAAATAAATTATATTAAAATTTGTTAAATTGATGCAATGGCGATGATTTGTGTTCGATTTTTGCACCTTATGGTCGGTTTTATATTCCTGCCGAATGCAGTTTTTGCAATGTGACCAGGGATTTGCCTATGAAGTTTGGAACTTGGCAGGTGCTTTGAAGCGAAAAGGTAAGTGTTTTATTACCTATAATCATTATCTTTGGCCTCTTTAAAAATAAGAATAAATGCTAGAGCATATAAAACTCTAATCCAAGGGTGTTTGATGCATGAGTTTGAATTTCTTGGAAACATTTCGCGTGACTGAGTTTGAGGTTAGAGAAGGCGTGGTAAGGGTAACTGACCTTTTTCGCTATGTACTCCATGTGGGGCTTGAATATTGACAAGAAACATTTTATCAATGATTATTTATTCCATTCCAAGCTGTAGATGACGTGTATTACTGCTAGTTTAACATGGAAGTGGTTATGTGAAGATTAATTATAGCTTTTTTAGATTACGGAAGCATGGAATAGGAATAATAAGAGTCCCTGGAACTTAATGGCTTATGGTCTGGCCGAACTGTCATTGCTGGCTGCTGTGGCACCACATGTTCTAGTTTTCCCCAGTCTGTCCATGGAATGGTTTTCGACATAACTACTGGACCCTCACGTCTTCTTTCTACAACTGTAGGTAAGTCGCTAGATTTTTTTGCTTAGCTTTAGTTTTATTCATGTTTGTTGTCTCGTCTTTTGATAATTATTTTCAGTTTCTGCCACATATTGCATGTCCTGCTGCTGCCGTTTTCATTGTTGTGTTATAATTTATATCTGACTCCAAATATCTCACAATATTTAGATATCTTTTGAGATTGTAATGCTCTTTTCTCATCTTTTTTTTTGTTGCATTTTTCTTGTATTTCTTCGCTTTTTAGGTCTGGATTCTTGCAGTCCTTGGATACTTCTGTCGTAACCCATTACTGTAGTTATTTGCACTGGTTTCTGAATACTCGAGGGACTGTTGGCGTCTGGGCACATCTGTACCTTCTGATATGATTGAACCAAACTCACAAGGATCTGGTAAATTGGTAAATTGATATTTAATTCTTTCTGATATATATACATTGTTTCTCTTTACGCCTATATCTATTCTAATTTCTTTATACTATATTCCCATATCTTAGGTTTCCTTATTCTTTACTTAATCTGTACTTTATTCTATCTCTTCCGTATATACTACTTTCTTATATATGTATGCTTTATTTTTAAACTCGTATTATATACATATCCTAATATATTTCGTCAATTGTTTCAACTTCTGTATGCTTCTCAACAATTTTCCCTTATTATTTCTCGAATGTTTTCACCTTATGTATGCAACTCTTTTTCCATACTTTATGTGAACACTTTATTCTCTGCATATCCATACTTATGATTACGGGACTAGTTATTACATTATTTCCTTATTTATCACGAGGCAGTGATAAGTTAATCTATCTATGTCTCTATGCTTATCTATTTATGCTTCATATGTGACTAGCTTTATGTACAAAATATAGGACATTATATTATTATTTATATAACCATGTATGCTCTTTTTTTAAACACATTATATAAACATGTTTTGCTTAAACATTTCTCCATTATTTCACCTTATGTATGCTTTACATACACAACTTTTGCTTATATATTGCCTCACTATGTATGCTTCTTCTTAAAACATCTTCTTCTATATTTCTTCTCACTTTACATAAACAACTTTTCAACTTATGTATGCTTCTCTTATATTCTTCATGCTTTACATATACATTTCTTGCTTATGTAACATTTCACCTGGGAACTTTGCCCTTTTTGAGCCTCTGTGGTACTAAAATTTTTGCTAACATCCTTACTGTCAGTATAGCTATTTCAGTCCGTACGCTCCACTTTCCGATGCCTAAATTAAGATAAACTTTCGTTGCAGTCTTATTTAGGCCGGAGAACACTTTACTTTATAATACTTCCTCGTATACACATATATTCCTCCTGTATATACTCTCAATACACAATTTTAATGGCAATTCAGTTTTCCTGCTTTTCTCGAATACGATAATCATGCAACTGATCCATTTACTTGTGCTCTATTATGAAAATCTTCACCTTATTTTCACCTATTTATTTTGCATACATAGTTTACTAATAAATCTTCTCACTACTATTCACTTAACACGACTTATTGTAACTTCTTTTTCTTCGTAACTCCTATATGCTATGCTATGTGTATTGTCTATTTATATACAGTTCCTTAACCTCCTAAGTGTTTTTATCTATATATTTGTCTTAATAACACTTGGCTATATATTATGCTTATTTATGTTTCACTATGTACAACTTTTATTTACATTGAGACTTTGATCCCACCTCCCATTTTTGTTTTTGCTTGTTTCTTCTTTAGTTTCTTATTTTACTTGCGTACTTGTTCCATATATAATTTTATTTTCCTTATCCTTGTCATCCTCACTAATTTCTCCTGCTTCTTGCTCCATTGTTTCCTTCTCATATACAAATCTGTTGTATTGCTCCATTTTAATTTAACACTCAGTTGTATTTAATTTATTATCTTTTTCCTTGCAGATACGGACCTGGCCTTGGTCGCACCATGCGGTTCTATCCTGACCTTTCTCAACTAGCGGTGGCGCTTGGATTCAATGGCCTTGCAGCGTTTGGCGTCCGCCGCAAGATGGCGACGTATATGCAGCAATGGACGTAGCTTGAACGCGCGTAGTTTAAAAATTGCCTTATATTGTAAATAAAATTTTTTGAATTATGTTAGTTTTATTGACCAATAATAAGATTTAACCGCGCGAAATAATACTGGCGCGTGTTTTGAATTTTTTAATTATAATTTAATTGTTTTTTTTTCTCTCTAACAACGTGTCAGGGGTAGCTTCGGCGACTCCACCACGTGTCAGGGGTAGCTTCGGCGCCTCCACCACGTGTCACGAGTATCTTCGGGGGTAGCTCGTTTATTTAAAGAATAACTTCTCAGAGAAGAGCCTCGTCGCGATTAGTACAATGACGGGGTCTCAATGCTTCCTTTAATCTACCACTGAATGTTCTACTCGTGAGGACACGCCTTGTTTAGCGTGCCGGGGGGTAACTGAGGTAGACCGGGATCGCGTTACGTGGGGTAAGTAGAGATGATAAAGTAAGCACGTTTAGTTTATAACAATAACAATGTATTAACGATAAAACTTTAACAACAATTATTGGTCAGAGAAAATGAGATTCTATTATACCCGATTACTACGGTGCGCATGTTTTCTCGATTTGAGGTACTGTTTATAGGTCTTTGTTTACTGTCTTATAATTTATAGTTTTTCTTAAGGGTTGGGTTTTATTTAAGAGCACTAAGAGCTTTCACTAAACTTTTTAACTGACTATTTAGACACTTGTCTTTCTCAACACTCTGACAAACTTCTTGTCAAGACTTTACTATGGAGGTTGTGCAACCTCTGGCCCTAGCAGTCGTCAAGTAACTAACCGGTACCAGGTTGGGTAGGAAAGGAATTGAACCTAAAGCAGTCGTATGACTAACTCTAGGAGCGGATAGAACCCAGAAGGCAGTCGTCAAGTGACTAACCTTGGGAGCTGGAGGTGAGACTAAGTCTGCCGAACTGAGGGTTCGGTAGCGTATTTATATAAAACAAAGTGATGATCATTGCATGCATAAGGTTCAAAGTCGCTCCCGTTGATTGCTCGCGTTGTTTATAGTTTGCCTTTAATGTTTATATAACAATCTTCAAGTTCAAGTTCAAACTTGCGACAGGGTGATATTTGTTTAGTAGCTTATGCATTTTAGTAGATTACAATATTTATCGTTGATTTATTTTCCGCTATTACCATCTGATATTTAAAATGACATCGTTTAAAAAATGTTGACTGTATTTCGATATACTAATGGATTATTATATTTTATTTATAACGAAAGGAAATAAAAAACATTTTTTCTGTTGTTTGGTTTATTATCATTATTGTTAATCACTTGGCATTTAAAACACAGAATCTAAAATTATATAAAACTTTAACATTGTTTAAGGCACAATGCCAAATACCACTATCTTTGTGAAAACAACATTCTGGCGTTTTTTTAAATGCAGACAACTTTGGTTCACTCTTCATAGGGACGTTGAATATTTGTTTCGCATCAATAAATTTCTTTATAACACCCATCTTTAGGTCACCTTTGATCATTATTTTTGGATTGTCATATATTTTTAGCATATCTAGTAAAACTTTTTGTCGATCGTTTAAGTCAATGAAGCCAGACTCCCAAAGTAATCCATGGTGGTTATTTTCTAAATATGTAACTAGTTTCAGATCTTCTTCTCTCAATAGTTGCTTGCAATAAGGTGGTTTGAATAGTAAAGTACAAATTCGTTCTCCATCATAGATAGCAAGCTCTTTAGGAATAAATCCTCCTGAGCATGGGAAACCCTGTATATCGATAGAAACTATTTTCTGCTCAGACATTTTTCACAGTACGTTACTAGGCTAGGTATTATACGATACTAAAAACGTTTATGATTGCTCTGATGTTAAATAATCGTTACATAGACAAGAAATTAATATAATACGCATGAATCTCATAAGGCTAGGCTAAACTCGCCCCTAAAACTACCCCCCTTCTTTGGCACGATGATGATGATGACGTCTCACTATATACGGGGTAGATGGAGTAGGTCACGTGGTGATCTAGAGTAAAACGTATTAGCTTAAATATGGCGTAGCCCATGTGGTCGATTTTTGCTACTGCGCACCTCCACCACGGTGGTGGTTGGTGAGCGCAGATAATATACCTACTGACATACAGGAGCTCTTTCAAGGTTATGCTTCCATATGAGACGAAGGAAGCTGTAATGTCTGCAAACTTTTAGTCGACTATTTTTTACACCTTCCGCGCCGGAGATCCATGGAGACCAAACCAGAATAGAACCCACTTCACTGGATCACTAGTACACTTGATAAAAGTCATGCCGTGAAATTAAATCTGCTACATATCAACAGAAGAACAGCATCAACATGCTGTGGTTGTTTCTCTACTCAAAGGGGGAGACTCGGGCTTTCCAGCATATTTCCACCCAATATCGATTCTACCTTCACTTGGTAAGGTAATTGAAATACTAGTCAAGAACCGAGTTGATGGTGATTCTGTACTATCACTATTACTTACTTCTTGCAGTAAGGCTCTCTTCCACTAGCCAAATGAACAACTTTCCACTGCCAATTCCCAATGTAACTGTGGTGAAGATGGCTTGTTTACCTTGCCAGGCAAGTTTAATTTTCTGCCATGGAGCATCAGGTCTTCATGTTCATACAGGGGCGTTAGGAAGGGAGTAAGAGAGTTGCTCTTTTTTATGACAGTGGCAAACACACTAAAGGGAGATCCTATGGCACTCGACACTCGACGAGCGCTGTGTGTGCGAAGATGTTGATTGACACGCTTCTTGAATTGTTGTAGGTTGTAATTAGGAGGAAACCGTTGTCCTGGTAGTGTTGCGGAATTTTTTGGGGGATATTCTGTGAATCAAATAAACTTATGCCATATTATCGTTTTGTTGTTATTTTAACCTTTTAACTTGCATGGATTCTTTTTATTACTTTACCGATCTGACTATGTCCCTTTACTTTTATATATTTTACGTTTCTTTTATTATGCCTGCAATTATGGTTTTAATCATACACGTTTTAGTTTATTTGATCATGTTAATTCATGTTTGACTTGTTTTAAATTTGTATTTTTATATCTTCTATATTGTGTGAGTTTATTTTATCTCTCATTACTTTTTTAGTTTTCTGGGCAATTGTTGATTTTTTACTCTAATTACTGTTATGTAGAGTTCACTGTTGAACCAAAGCTTTGTATACACCAACATTTTGTTTGATAATAATAAAGCTACTTTTGACTTTGAAATAGTTTGAAATGAGGTTAACCTGGTTAAGTAACTTGAAGCTTCTTAGTAGGCTTAGTAATTTTTATTTTCCTCTCTAAGACATGTGTAGTGCTCAATTAGATTTGAATGAAACCGTTCTACGGGAGAATTTGAATTACTGTTTTTTGGTGTAGTATAGTGTAATTCGATTTTATATAATTTACAAAAGTCTTCGACTTCTTTATTTTTGAACTCAGTACCTGAGTCTACAGTAACTTTTAATGGTAAACCGTGGTGTGTAATGAAATTAAAAATGTTTTCGATTACTAGAGTTCCTGTGACATTTTTTAATGGATGGCCATATCGAGAGAATGAACCGATAATTGTTAAATAGCTCTCATTTGATATTTTAAAAGTATTTATGTGGATATGTTCAAAGGGTTTCGAAGCGGTTGGTGTTAAGTTAAATTTTATGACTGGTGGGTGTCTGTCGTATTTATTCTTTGAACATATTTTACGGTTATTAACATAATTTTCTATGGCATGTTTTGGTTGTATGGTATAATTCTAGTTTTTCTTTTTGTGCATTTAAGGTTTCTACGTCCTCTAAGATTTTAGGACACGGTATAAGTTTATAAGAAGTATTTCTAAAAAGGTCTTGTAGCGTAACGGTAAATCGTTCTGCTAAAGGATGATTTCGAAAATGGATCGCGTAAGTTTGTTTCGGATCAATATATTCTTTTAATAATTGAATAAAATGGGGTGTTGGGTTATAATTCGAAATCGTCACAAGTAGACGTGAATTTTCAAATATTTTCTCACAGCGAGATTGGATTTTATCTACATCGCCAGAGGTGACGACAATTTGGTTTTTGAAGGTGTTTAAAGATCGTTCTGATATGGGTATATTAAAAATTGGATCTTCTAAGGATGTGTGTACTGTCTCTAAATCACTTTGATCGTCTCGTTTATTATCGGGTGGTTTCATTAGAATGTATGGTAATTTTCGAAGTTGACGAATGTGGTTGGAGAATTTCGTTAATTTCTGTTTCATCTAAACAAGGTAACTTGTCAGTGTCCTTCAGGAATTCTTCGATTATATCGTCAACGTCGCCAGGGTTGTTATTTACCGAGTCTGTCTCTAATGCATTGCAATCTACAGGGTTGTGTGAAAGTGCATCGGCTGCTTGATTTAATTTACCTTTTTTGTATTGGATTTTATAGTCAAATTCCTCTAATTTGAGGCGCCATCGCACAAGGCGAGAATTTGGTTCTTTTAATGAGAACAACCATTGTTGTTGGTCAGTTAAGATCGTAAATTTATGTCCAAACAAATACGGTCTAAAATATTTACAACTCCACACTATTGCAAGAAGTTCTTTCTCAATAGTTGAGTAATTTATTTCAGGCGGATTTAATGTTCTCGATGCGTAACATATGGGATGATCGTCTTGGGATAAAATTGCGCCGATAGCGTAATTTGCATTATAAGATCCTTTACACAAATAGTGCACTATATAAAAATCGGCCTTTCCTATTGGTCGATCCGAATGGCCCTCCGCTCGCTTCGCTCGCTACGGGGACTCAAGAAAAGGAAACTAACCAGGTGCTAACCCAAACTAACCCAAGACATGCCCAAAATCAAGAAAAAAAACTGTTTAGCAACATAATCTTAAAATAAAAAATAGCGACGGGGTTCGAACCTAGGCCGTCCAGGTGAGACCCAGCTGTATAAACCTCTACACCACGAGAGCTCTTGACAGAAATCGATTGCATCACGCAGACATATCGTAATACGAGATGGATCGACCAATAGGAGAGGTCGATTTTTACATAGTGCACTATTTGTGTAAAGGAGCTTTAAATGCGCGTAATTTGATGCGTCTGTTGTTAATTCAAAAGGTTTCGTAAAGTCTGGGTATGCTAGTACGGGTTCAGATGTTAATATGTTTGTACAAGTTTGGGTTAGTTTGGGTTATGTACTATTTTTTCGTTCTTTTTAAGACATTGTGTCATTGGCTTAGTTAATTTAGCGAAATTTTTAATAAATCTTCTATAATATCCTAAGAGACCTAGGCATGATTTTATTTCGCGTTGAGTTTTAGGCACGGGGAATTTTTATATTGCTACTATTTTTTACTATTTGGTTTAATACCTTCTGGGGTTATTATATGTCCTAAAAATTCAACTTCTTTACGTAAAAATTCGCATTTATCTAACTGAATTTTTAAGTTTGCTTCTCTTAACTTGGAAAATACTAATTTTAAATTTTGAATATGTTCCTGTAAACCTACACTAAAAATAATGATATCGTCCATATAGACCATACATATATAATTTTGGAGTTCTTTTAGGACTTCGTCCATTAGTCTTTGGAAGGTTGCTGGCGCATTCTTAAGTCCGAATGGAATGCGCAAATACTCGTACTGACATTGTTTACCGTGAATGCAGTTTTTTCGATTGACTTTTCTTCGATTTCTATCTGGTGAAACCCGCTCGCAAGGTCGAGGGTGGAAAAATACTGGGCTCTACCTAGTCGATCTAAAATGTCATTTATATTGGGTATTGGATATCGATCATCGATTGATTTGGAATTTACGACACGATAGTCACAAACTACTCTCCATTTGGTTTTACCGGAGGCGTCGATTTTCTTTGGGACGATCCATATGAGAGAGGATCATGAACTACATGAAGGTCGAATAATATTTTTCTCGAGCATATCGTTAATTTGACGTTGCACTTCGTCTTTATGAATGTAAGGATAACGGTAAGACTTTATGTGACCTATAGGATATTATCAGTGGTCAGTGAATGTAAGCTTATCACCTGGTTTGAAAAATACATCGGAGAAGTCATTACATAACTTGTGCAATAGAAATTTTTCTTAGCTGTTTAAATGTTCGGTTCGAGGTAATGGGTCAATTCTGGATTGTTTCTTATTGAAGTGGTCTTTTCGAATTTCATTTTGGAAATGATTCATGATGAAAATTTCGAATTCATTTTGATTAAAACAATCGACAGGCAATGGTTCAGTTAGGGTTACTGAAATAGTATGATCAGTTGGGTTTTGAATTTCAACTGGGGCAAATCCACTTTCAGAAGTTGACAAAACTTGGAGAATATACAAGTCGTTCACATGACATGGCTTCGTAATAATTTCACCTGTATAAACGCTTACAGGGATGCGTTTGAGAATTTTTTCCCGTGCGTTTACAGAAAATGAAAAGTTAACTTCACTGGGTTAAAAGGGTATTTCTAGGTTTGGACCTACTAATTTCCTATTTATTAAATCGATATTTAGATTTAAATTCATTATTAAGTCTTGTAAACCTAAAACACCGTCATAGTAATCATGAAAGTTAAACAAAATAAATTTTTATGTTCCTATCTTTAATTAATAAGTAAGGTAAGGCATTATTTGAGGAGATATTTATTTCGGTCAGGTCAATGGGTTTTCCTGGCTTGTTTCGAGAAAATTTTCATTTACAGGGGAGCTTTATTTTGCACATCCTGTTCGGAATTTTCAATGGCATTTTGGCCATAGTATGGTTCGGTATAATAATCTGAAAAGTTGGGTCGTAATAATTATTTTCAGGGTAGAAGTTCTCCGGTGGAGCTTCTTCGAGTGATTCGTCATACTCATTAGTATGTAATTCTTGAAAAGTGAAGTTAGGTGGTTGGTTATGAGTATTTTTGTAATAATTATTTGTTCTATATGTATTTACAGTTGGATTTCGAGATGTCGTCGACATAGGCGTGGGTTTTGGTAACTGATTGGGTAGAATTTGATTTGGTCTGAAAACATTTTGTGGTCGACCAAATACTTGTTGATTTGTGGGAAATCTTCTAGGCGGTACTTGTTGCCTAGGTTGGATATTAGCAGGTTGACTATGCCAAACAGGTTTTGACGAAAAGTTTGGGTTGTGAAAATTTGGTCGTGTTGGAAGTTGGGGATAATTACTTTGACGTGCAAAATTGTGATTATTGTTATTACCTGAAAAATTGTTATTAAATTTGTCTTTCTTTGAATCATGAAAATTTCCATACAATTTTTCAAAATTCTCAAATTCTGTAACAAAAGCGATAGCGTCTTCCAAACTTTTATAACTTGTAATCTATTTCCGAATGTTATTAAATTTTCGCCGTTATATGGCCTAACTCGCGTTAATTCTTGTACGAGGCAATCAATATCTCTTCGATCAGAAAAACACTGTATAAGGGCGCTTTTTAATGCGATCCAATTATCTAGTTCGACACGTCTTCCTACCATTAGCTCTGCCGCGTCAACAAAAAACTACCCGTTTAGAGTGAGCACGACGGTTCGGGAAATAAATAAAACCCAAGGAAACTGCCCTAAGGTAATATATTTCCTAAAAGTTAAGCGTTTTACAATGAATATTCCGCGACTAACCAAAATAAAACATAATAAAGACCAATTACAAAAATACCGCAGGCGTTCCGAAATCAATCTCACGCCAATGCTTACGGCTAACTCTCATCATCTTTCGATTATTTTTACATCCCAGAAACCTTTTTTTACGTCAGCTAAAACTAATCATTAGAGCCATTCATAATCTCTATCATACAAAATATAGTCAACCATGAACCAATTCTTTATCTCCGTCGCTCGTCGAGAAAGGTAGACTAAACATTATTAAAACAAGGCGACTCATTTGGATATCGATTTTATAAGGCGAGATTTTTGAATATATATTCCTGAAATAACTAATATTACAGCGGGTGTTTCTAACAAGCTCTGCTTTTCCGCATAGCTTTTCTTGAATACACTCGAAAACGTGTTGATCTAGGTCGGTATCTTTAGAAGTCTTATATCTTTCGATAAAATCGTCACATCTAACTATAAATTTATTTAAGGTGTTACTGTCCCCATCGTAAGGTTTTATATTTTCTAAACGGGACTTGAAGAGATCCCAATTAAATTTACTGGTTTCAGTCATATTGGATTCTGAACTAGTTGAAAGTAAACTTTTTAAAAGATCCTCAGTGGTTTGGTTACGTGTTCAACCATTAAATATAAATACTATTAAAATAGTAATTCGCACAAAAATGCTTTGCGTTTAAACAACTTAAAAATACGTGTCTTCGATAGACAGGAAAATTATTTAACTGAAATATTCGTCAATAAAATTATTTGATTTTTTATTTTTATTTAAATGCTTAAAAATACTTGTCTTCGATGGACAGAAAAATTAATCAACTGAAATATTGGTCAGTAAAATTATTTAATTTTTTATTTTTATTTAAATGCTTAAAACTACTTGTCTTCGATAGACAGAAATATTAAATAGAACTAAATGTGTACGCAATACACGGCCCTAATCTATCCCTACAAGAATTCCTCAAACAAAGGGTTCAAAAGGGGCAAAAAGGATTTTACAAGGCACTTACAAATCCGGAAGATTCCGTTCTGTCTTTCCTTGTCCTTTTCCGACTTCTACTGCTATGGCTCTTCTAGGTTGGACTGGTGTCTTCTGGGGAGGTTCTGGATAGCGCCTAAGGGTTGAAACCACAAGTGACTTCGACGATCGACCTAATCACCGCACTATCACAGCCAACTTCAAGTCCAGCCGCGAAGTGACATGTGGCAACGCCGCTTTAGCGTGGAGATGAAGATATACCTCGGCACGGCGACAGCCGACGAAAGCGATCAGCGGACGTTTTCTATTTGTTTTTGAGAACGTTTTTAGTGTTTTTTTGTTTGCGCTGTGGCGGCTATTTGTATCGAAAAATGTATAAATCACTAAGTAACAAATAAGTAGTTTTGTTTGGCTCACAAAAACAAGTTAATTATTGAAAATTAAACAATATGATCGTCTTATGTAGAGTAGAAACAAGGCTTAAAAATACACTTTCCATGTGTGTTTCTTCAAAACTAAAAATTGCACCTACTTAAGTTTCTACGGAAGTATAACATTATAGAAACTAAAAATGAATACATACTTCTTATATTTTCTGTCACTAATATTTTTTTTAAAATAGCACCTTATTTTGGCTGTAAAAATGTATATAATCTCTGATGAGTTTTTAACTTATGTTAAATTTGTTTTTGTAATTCTCATCTCTAAAAACTGTTGCCATCAGATCATACATTGACTTATATTGCATATAATTTTATTGTTCATTATAAAGTCTAGAGTTCACTTTATCACTTTATATTATATAACTAGGTATTTCTATGAATTTGAACGATTATGTTAACATTCTTCAATATTCCCAGTGACTTGGTCAATTCAAATTCCTATCATATTTAAGTGAAATGCTTTATTAGTATTTTATTATAAAATGATTAGATGAATGAATAAATGTAGAAAGGTTACCGACTTACCACCTTTCCAAACCAATACTGCTTGCCTTTACTTTTACAAACAACTATATATATTTTTCACCAATTTTAAATCTAATTCATTTACTTATACCTACAAATCGGCTATAAGCTAAAATAAACAACACTATCAATAAAATTGAACTGGACGTCTCCGCCGCCATTAGACAAACGTAAACGGCTACACGGCTTGACTATTTACCACTTTTTTTACTGATATTACGGATCATCCGCACCAAAAATAGTAACTAACACTTCGTAGAGGTTCTGGGCAATCACTTCCAAAGGTTTTTGTAAACTATCAACGAAAACCCGGTAAAAATGCCATTTAATTAGGACACACCGAAGACAAGCGACCTATTTCCATTCAAACTGCATACTAACTTGCCAGATGTCACTTGACTAACATATCTCCTAGCAGCGTTGCCGGTGTTTGTACTTCGCGGCTAGGGGTAAAGGTGACTGTGGCACTATCCTACCAACTGCGCCAAATATATTTTGAGAAGACTGAAACCGCTTTTTAAAATTAATTTTATTTTACAAAATACGGATCTAAGTACAATACTAGCAAGCAAATAGAGTAAAAGTGATTTTAGATTATAGCAAAGCAATATTTATAACTTCGGTGCGGATGCACACTCTGCAATAGCTTCTGGAAATCGTCCGCCTGGGAGCGTGCTGAATCTGCAGGTTCTGTGGGAAGCTGACTATTTAACTCGCATAACTACGAATACCTTTATAAATTTTCGTGAAATGTCGCGGTCCTTTAAAAAGGGATCGGTCATTTCGTGAAAAAATGGTAATTACTGCTCAATTTTATTCAAAAATCATTTTTAAATACAGTTTTTCCGAATTTACAAGAGAACGGTTGATCTGACATGAAAAATGTATTAGACAAGAATTGCAGATCTGGTAATTTTACACATTTTTGGTATACACTTATTTGCTCTATGTCTAACCGTTTGTGAGAAAAACGACTATGAATCCAATTTTGGAAATAAAAATGTATTTTTTCTGAAATTTTCGGGTAATCGCTGATCTGAAATGAAAAGTTTGCACAAGCAAAACGTAGATCATCTAAAAATTTAACTTTTTTTTCTTTAATAAATTTTGATGTGGCGCTTATAGTTTCGGAAATATTGCACTTTATTCATTTTGTTCAATGTCCTGTATCGTACGATATGTTCGAAGGTTAAGGAAATCCTGTAACTTCCTTGACATCAACTGATAGATTTTCGAAATAGTAGTGTGTTAACGAGAGTGAGTCCTCACGGAGGAGGTAATTACCTTATCCTCCGTAAGGGCTCTCTCTCTTTTGCTTACTGAGGAGTCTCTCATCATGTAATTAATACATTTCCCATCCTTATCTACATATATGTTGACATTGCCCCTGACCCTGACTTTTCCCCTTCCCTCTTAAATAAACATAATAAAACCAGCAGTTCTGTATGTTTCTTCATTTCACAGTTTAGTTTTCAATGGAAGAACTCAAATTAAGAAATCGAGTACTCAAGAGAGTCAATTCAGAAATAGTTAGTTCGGAAACAGTTAGTTCAAAAAAGAAAAGTGAAGTGCATTTGAAATAATAATGCCCTATTTGTTTTAATTCTTTGGAAAAAGAAAACATTTGCACACCAAATTGGTGTGAACACAAATTTTGTTTAGATTGCTTAACAGAATGTTAAAAACGAAGGATGTTTGTCCATTGTGTAGAAGTCATTGTGATTACATTAATATAAAAAATACTAATCAAAAAAGAGCTATTGTAAAAGAAACTAAATCAATTGTAGATATTTTTGAAACTATTCTAGATGGTGATAATAATGATGAAGATAATGAAGTAGTTTATATCATTCCCAGAACATCAATGTGATAATAAGAGGGAATTTTCTGTTTATAAGAAACATTGATACTTACGATCATTCAGTGGCTGTTAGTTATATACATTAACAGTTATGGATGAGGCTGTGAAAAAGTTACATGAAGAATTTAGCCAATTAACTTCAGATAATTATTATAATGCTATGCATAGCAGACCAGAATATGTTGACTTTTATTGTGAGTTTGCAGAACATTATTCGAAAGGTGCGTCCGCTTGTGCTCAATACTTCGAAAATTTCAATGTATTGCAGTTTGTAGTTGAACTGAAACAATTGGGATTTTTTGTTGAAGTGGTTAGTTTGAAGAAATATATATTAGATGTGATGAAATTGGCAGAAGAAGAATTGGGAGAACTTCAATTTGAAGTGTTTGTGTAAGATATGGAGAACTTTGTGTTAGAACTTTATGAAAACTTTCTGATGTCGGAAGCCTGTTCGCGGTTTTATGCGCTTGCGGGAAATGATGCTGAAGCTCAAGATATACTGTGGTATGAGGACTATATGCAACATGATGAGTTTTGTAAAAAAGACGTACAAGTGTGTAGCGAGTTCTTAAAGACCAAAGACAGAGTAAAGTTTGTATTGGAACTTAATATGTTAAAATTATATTATAAGAATATATGTGTGTATTAGGAAATTTAAATGTGAGAAATGAAATGTTTTTAATAAAACAAAGTTAAATAAAACTATTTTTTTTTATTCATTCATAAAAAAATTATTATAAATATAAAACACATTTGAAAGCGCACACATAGATGGTGACTTTGAATGATAAAAACATATAGGTGTTGAAGCAATTAAAATTGGTTGTTCATCTAATTCAATTATTGGTTTGCTGGAATATTTTCTTAGGTAATCTGCTTTTTCGTTTCCTTTAACGTAAACAAACTGCGCTTGTTCAGTCAATTTTTTTACAATTGTTGAAAAGTGGTGTAGTGGGGTATAACCGATCTTTCAATTAATGCAGTGGTGATTTTTCATTAACCATACAGCTTGCTTGTGCGCTTCAGGAGAAGGAGAACTCAAAGAAAATGGTTGCTTGAAAACATAATGACTATTTTTTTCTCCATCATAGGCAGCTAATTCTTTAGGTAGAAATTTATTCTTTTCATCTTTGAACGCTTGAATATCCAAAACTAATCTCATATTTTTAAAGTCGCAAATTTTTTAAACACAAAGTTTTTATTGGAATATGATTCAATACGTTTTTTCAGTTCTTCTAAATTTTTAATGAAAATGTCTAATTTCTTGAACATATTGGAAGATCATTACTTCATGAACTATATTGAGAACCTGCTTAGAGTTGCTCTATCTTTAAATGATCTTATACAACTAAGAAATATTTGTTCAAATGTTAAATAAATGTAGTGCTTCAAGAGGGTGGGGGTGAAATGTAATATTAAAAGCAACTTGAAAATTAAAGCTGTTTAACAAGATTAGTGGGTGGGTTGTAAGTGAAAACTTTATCATGTAATATTAAACAATACGCTGAAGTATCTTTTTCTAAATCTTTGTTTAGTTCAAATTCTACTCTTATTACTACAGGTTCAGCTTGTAAAGATTCCTTTTGATGTGAGCAATTTATATAAGCAATAGGAGCTTTTGATTTAAAATCGCTTGGGTCAAATAAAGGTTCTTCGGTGTTTGCATAGTAAGAAGATCGAAATTGGGAATACATTTCATACAATATAGCATATTTATTATTACTTATGTCCAGGAGAAGATCATTATAGGGGTATCTTTCAGAATTCAAAAAAACTTTAATATTTCTCAAGTATATATCATTAAATTCACTCATAATTGATATTTTTGAATCTCTCTTCTCCTGTTGGAACGCAACTATAACATGACGAGGAGTTTCAACTCTAGTAGATGTCTTAACAGGCCAATTGTGTCTGGATGTTTTCAACAGTTCCGGATATTCAACTAATTCCCAACTTCTAAATGCAATAACTAAATCTGTTCCCTTATCAATAATTTTTGTTAATGACAATTCTTGAGGGGTTGCTACTGAAATATGTGGTATATTCCAAGTTAGTTTGTGAAGAGTAATTTTTGGTATTTCACTTGGATCGGTAGTTATAATAGCATTATTGTCAGTGTTATCTCGCACAAGTATTAGCTCCTGTTTTGCGTTTAATATAACTTTCCTATAGTCTTCAAAGAAACCCATTAACATTTTAAGAGGAATGCAAACATTAAATGAACCAGTTTTTTCATCAACTAATGTATTTGCTATCTTTGGTGACCATCCTGCATTTTTTAATTTGTCAGATTCATTTGTATTATATGAGAGGTAACCTTTCAGAGTGGATGTTAATCCAACATCCCTTATAGAATCTATAGTAACCCCATTCAACTGATATCTCATTTCTCTAAAGAGAAATGCTATCCCATTGTTTACAAGAGATAGTGTTTTAGAAACTGTTCCATCTGCTTTAGATAATTTTCCCTCTATGTAAAGAAAACTTTCGCAGGGAAGAGTATACTTTTCAATTTCATGAACGGGAATTAGTATTTCATCATTGTTGCTTAATTTTGTTGGCAAATATGGGTCATAAGAATGCAACTCTGAGTGAGTAATAGAATTGTCAATATAAAGTTTTTCACTAACATTAAGTATACTCATTTTAAAAGTTTAAGTCCAAGTGATTTAAGAAACTGTTTGTTTGTACTTGTTAATCTATTAGCGTTGACTCGACTACTAAACTTAACTTTATTATGTTTAGTCTTATATGTTTTTTGAATTTGTTGAATATTGGCTGTTGATTGAATATCGTTTCTATTATAAAAAATAACCATTATGAATTTAGTTTTTTTACATGTAATCTTAGTGAAACAGTTTCTTTTCGAAAATTAACAAAATCGAGATTCTGATCTAATATTTTAATAGTAATTTTGTCTATTGCTTTCACTATTACCGGAAAATAAATAATATTTTGAAGACTTTCAATTATTTTAAATCCTGGCGAAACGTTTGGGAAAAATTGATGTATAATATGGACAGGTCTTCCGTTCAGATAGGAACCTTCAGCAATACTGCAATCTATACATAAGGAATTAACTTTTATAATTTCAGCTGGATTGTCTGATAATTTACTTTTGCCATCACCTTTAATAGTTTGGTTTTTAAATCCTAAAATTTTTCCAATAGTTCCATCTTTAAATGTAATATCAACAGTAGCTTTAATTTCAGATTGTTAAGTGTTATGATTAGCATATGAGTGAAAAGATATTCCTTTTTATCAAAAATGTTTTGTAGAAATTTATTTATATCGCCTATTTCATAACTACCAGCAGGTATTTCAAAGTAATCGTTTGAATTCCCGTAATACAGTTTGTTATTAGTTTCATCAATGTTGGGAATGGCATTAAAAGTTTCAAAATTTGTAAGTCCTATAACATAATCTGAGTCTTCATCTAAGTAAATTGGTGGATTAAATGATGCTGTGTTCACTACTTTGTGCAAAAAGAGCTATTGTAAATGACATGTCAGTTCCCACAACCTCTTTAAGATAAAGAATAGTTCATAATTACATGTTTATATAAAGAAATTGTAGACAAAGTTGCCCACAAATTGATGAATCATATGATTGATAGGAATCATGATTATAAAAGGTGTCATTTTTGCTACCATCGCTAAAGAAGTATGATATTATTTCTGCAGGTGGTCTTAAACCTCCAAAACTATCAAAATAAATAATTTGTTTACCGTGCTTTACATAAGCTGTCTAATGAGTTCCTGGACCATATTGATCATCCAAATTAATAATAGCACATTCAACTTTATTTATAACTTTTGGTAGTTTATTACGCATAAATATTCCTCGAAAATTAGGGATTTTCAAAAGCCTCACATATTTTTTGAACTCAAAATTTAAAAGTGGTTTGCGAGGTAGCATATTTAACAGTTTTTTGCATAGGGTTTCAAATATAATCCACAACCTTGCTTATAAGGTCGCAAAAAAGGACCTTTACCTACTGACATTTGCTCTATAGCCTTATTATGTCTTTTTTATTCTTCAAGTATATTTTTTGCACTTTTAACCGCATTTATTGATGAAGCAATTCCTGCAGCTCCCCCACTTAGTGCTCCCAATGCAGAGAGTCCTGCAAATATTGGAATTAGCGGTAACAAACCACCGAATTTTGGAATTGGGATAATTCTTTTAGCAGGTTGTTTAAAGACTTATGTGGTATTTGTTGGCGGTCATATTATGACTTTGTAGTTATTGATAAAGATTGCAACATGAAATCTGATCGATATCGAAAGGGATTTGATAACTTTATTAAATTTTAGAAAATATATATAACCATCATTTCAATTAAGTTAATATTAGTTCATAATCTAAACTATATCTATAAACATGAACGAGAAAATTGCAAAATAACTAGTGAAAGCTCGTAAAGCCGTAAAGCGATAATATCAAGCCCTAAAGTCAGATATAGCAGAATCAAAAATTCGCCAAGAAAAAGAGTTAAAGCATATTACTCAACCTTTGCAGGAATTAATTAAAACTATTAAATCGGAACCATTAATAAAACGGGAAATATATTCACCTTCATTATTTTCAACTCTTCAACATTCTAACTTTTCACCTATCAAACAACAACCAACAAGAAAACAGACAAACATATATAAAAAATATCTCCCCATTGAATACCATCATTTTTGCAAGATGAAGAAATATATCAGAAGAATGATGATAGTGATAATGATAATGTTTTTTTACCCAGCCCTAGTCGCAGATTGAGTTCCACAATGACATCTCAAGCAAGAGGGCGTACTTCTAGTCCAAACGAGTCCACTATAATCGAACCAACTGACGAAGAAGTTAGACAAGACATCCTTGAATTAACTAGAACTCCTGCTTATGAGGAATATCTTGAGGCATTTCATCCGCTCGTAAGAACATTTGTTGATTTGGCAATTAAGGGTAGACGAGATGTGGATAACACTCACGGTCTAACTCATGACCCTGTAGCGGAAAAATGGAAAATTGGAGATAGTTTAATTGATTTTGAAAAAGTTAAAAATTTAACCTACAAAGGAACTCCCGGATTGTATGAACTAATTTTTTTCCAAGATCCAAAGGGTTATACATCAAAAGATCTTGAAAATTATATGGATATTTTAAAAAGAACAAACGCTTATAGAAGAAGTTATGATGCTAATGAACAGATACAGGGAACTACCGATCCGAAATATCTAACAATAATTAAACCATATTTAATTGAAAAAAAATACTGAAACAATCGAGCAAATCGACTACATCCAGCATTTTAAGCGTATCAAGTCTAAGCAGATTGTGACCACCTCAAACACGTCAGAGAACAACAAAAACAAGATCTACAAAGGGAGGAAGGTTGTTAAATTTATCAAATAAAAAAGTTAATTATGTCTATTATGATGATGTAAACGAACTAGTGGAAAGATTAAAATTACTAGTTTCTTCGCAAATGGCAGGTCATACGGGCCACCAAAATGAAATTATATCAATATTGGAAGAACTTCGAGAAGCAAAAATAATTGTATAAAAGGTAATTAATTGCAAAGAAACAATTATTATGTTATAGTCCATGAAGTTAAAATGTCGACTGATAAATTCGGATCACACTTACTTTTCAAAGATCAAAATTAATTATTAGAATATAGAAATTCTCCTTCTTCTTCTTCTTCATCTTCTGAGATCTTAAATATTGTGGATATTAATAAAGTTAAATTGTACTATAACATTGTTTTACCCTTTATCGGAAAATGAGATTCCGTTAAACATAAGTATGAATTACTTCAAGATGGTAGAAATACATATGTTTTCCCATTCAAAGAGGGATATATAGAGAAAGTTGAATATCCAAAAGAAGATGTTGCTCTTCATATAAACAGTAAAGCAGTAAAATATGGAACGAAAACTAAAATTATATTAGGTGATGTAATCAGTTTTCACAACGCTAAAAAATCGAAAACATATTTGCCTTTGTTTTATGGAGAACTTGTAATAGAATGTCCAATTATAATAGAACAATAAGCATTCTTAATTTACAACTATGACTGTTAACTTTAAAGAAGAAATTGTTAATGAACTTCATAAGTCAAGCAGAAAATATTACAAACGTCGGAGGGTTATAGTAAAAGGTTTAAATGATTTATGGCAAGCTGATTTAGTCGAAATGATACCTTATTGGAAATTGAATAGAGGATATCGTTACATGTTGGTAGTAATTAATGTATTCTCAGAATATGTTTGGATAGAAACAATTAAATCAAAATCAGGAAAAGAAGTTACTCAAGCTATGAGAAAAATTTTGGAAAGTGTTGAAAATGTTCCAAAACACCTTCAAACTGATATGGGAAAATAATTATTTAACAAAGATTTTCAAAAGTTAATGACTGATTTTAACATAAATCATTATAACACTTATTCTAATTTAAAAGCCAGTGTGGTGGAAAGAGTGAACAGAACTATAAAAATTTAATGTGGAAAAAATTTAGTTTGCGTGGAAAGTACAAATGGATTGATATTTTAGATGAAATAGTTCAGAAATACAATAACACAAAACATTCGACAATAAATTAAAAGCCAGTTGAAGTTAACAAAAATAATGAAAAAGACATTTTAAGATCATCTTTTACTCGCGCAAAAACAATCGATCCAAAGTTTCCAAAATTTAGGGTTGGTGATTATGTGCGGATAAGCAAGCAGCGAGAAGCATTTTCCAAGAGTTACACACCGAATTGGTCAAATGAAATATTTAGCATAAAAAAAGTTAAAGTTACAAATCCTACAACATATTTGCTTCAAGATGAAAAGAACCAAGAAATTGCAGGAGGGTTTTATGGAGAAGAGTTGCAGAATGTTAAACATCCAGATGTCTATTTAGTAGAAAAAGTATTAAGAAAAAAAGGAAATAAAGTATATGTTAAATGGCTTGGATTGGATAAATCACACAATTCATGGATTCTTAAAAGAGATGTATTATAATTTAATGGTTGTACCTTAAACGTATTTTAATTAAAACTTTTATATATATTTTTTTATTAAATAAAACAAATATTAGTATTGAAATATTTTATTAAAAATCAATTTAAATTTAAACATTAAACCTTTGATTAAAAATCTTGTTCCTATGTTCCTTACTCAGAAATATGTCCAAAACATTTTGACATTGCACAATTCTTCTATCAAATCGAAGTCTGTCTGCTTAAAATTTCTGATATTCAGATATTCGCGCTTGCCTGTAAGCAAAGGGCCACACCACCATCCACTATAGTTTATTTTTATCTTCACAAATATTGACCGATTTCTTCATAATATTTCTTCGTTGAAAGATTATTTTTTAATTTTTCTTCCAATTGCTCCGGATACAACAAAAGCATTTCTAGCATCACACATACATTTTCACTATTGACATTCTGATTTGGATTTAGCACTTCATATATGTCGGATAGAATGTTTCTTGATTGTGTGCAAAGGCTAGTTTGAAACAATTTGAAACACTTCTCAAATTCTTGTTTCTTAATTATTTGAATTCTATAATCCACAATCTCAATGAGCGACCATAAGGTGTCAACAGAACTGCATGAGAGATACACATAATTTCCATGCCATTTTTGAATTTTTAAGATGAGGCAATCATTATATTTATGAAAGCTTAAAGTAATGTTACCACACATCAACGATTGTGTATCTGAATTAGAATAAAAATAATTAGCTATCACTCCCTGGTATTTCAACAGAGCTTTCCATTCCTCTTCATTTAGACTCACATAAAATCCGTTTCTACTTCCAATAAGAATTCTTGGTGAAAAATCACTTAAACTTATTCCAACAGCTATGAACTTGGACGAAGAATTATTTAAATAATAAACTTTAGAATTTAGAAGTTTTTCACTAATTTTCATATATGAATCGTCTTTCTTAAACACATTATTAGTATTAGTGCTATACTCATTTACTTTACTGAAATTAGTATACATGTTGATTATTAAGTGTGATCTGGTAAACTGAACTGTTTCGAGTAGTGATGGGCATAACCGAATTATTTGTATTCAAATAATATTAATAACCGAATGATTATTTGAATAATCATTCGAATAAATTCAGGTTAGCGATCGCAGCCGGTTAGGAAGGAGGTTCAGCGTCATCGGCATCTTATTCGTAACTCGTAACTGCTGTAATTGTCTTATTAACCATGGCTTAATAAATGAGTAAATAACAATAGAATACGAGTAAATATTTGATTACGCAATATTATTGAACAAAATATAATAAACAGCATTTTACATTTTTCAATCAAAAATATTTAAACTCGAAAATATGATTATTATTAAAAATCTACTTTACAAAAAAGTATTTCTCTCTGGGGATGTATTTATAGTACTATAATAATATTAATAATTAATAGTACATATTATATGGTTATAGCAGCGAATATTAACTACGACAAGAAGGTCCACTCAATGGCCAGAGAGCGCTACAAAGGAATCGTCGTTTATTTTCTTCGTTGCCTGGTAACGATCGGCGAACTTCGCCGCACACAGGTTGAATTTAAATAAAAGCTGGCCATAAACGATATTTTCGTTTGCGGTATATTTAATCAAATTTATGACGAAATTATTTATAGCCAGTGTTGTCATATGAAAAGTTTGATAATACCCACTCAAGTAGAGCAAAATACCCTCTTTTTCCCGCCAGTATGGGTGGTAACACTGAGTACACTAAAAGTATGCTAGCGCATTCGCCATTTTATTACAAATACCTTTGGCATTTTATTATGAAAATATTAAACATATTTTCAGGTAAATTGTTTTTATTTTAATTGTTATTCAAATTAGAGATTAAAATAGTTATATTGTTTTATTACACAAAACCCAAAAGGTATTTTAGATGCTGTGCAAATCTGCAAATGGACAACGGCTTGCTCTTCCTATACCCCAGCAGATAATTTATGAATGAACTACGCATTCTCAGCAAGTCATAACCAAATGGCAAATATTTGAATTTATTCTTCTTTTTTTTCTAATTTTTATTTGACGGCATAAACCCATGTCATGCTGATGGCTGTTCTGAGCTGCTAAACCAGTTGTTAAGATGGAAAAGGCAACATTGCTGAGAGGCTTTTGTCGAAAAAAGGTTTGTTTATAATCGCGACTTGCAAAATAACCAATTTCATTTACTACTGGTGATCTCGATGCACGATCGCACCGAAATACCCGATTTTACCTGCCTCAAAATTTTACCCGCCAGCATGTTCGAAATACCCGCACTTCGAGTAAAATACCCGCAAACGGCAACACTGTTTATAGCACTCTAATACTCTAGTTGGCTTTGGAAAAACACAATTGATATCTTCTGAATTGTTTGCAGCGCCCTGTCAAACTTACGTTATGGGTGTTTTTTATTATTATCACCAAATAAATATTTTGATAAAGTTTGTATTCAACTGGCTGTTTCAAACATCTGTTACCGTTTTTAATTAGTTATTATTGATAACAATACTCAAGGTGTGTAATAACTAATATTTAAAAGATTTTGATTTTGTGTTAATGATTTCACAATATTTCCGAATACAAATATTCTGACAAAAGACATCAAGAAGAAAATGTTGCTCGAATTTGCCCCATATTTTAATGTTTAATTAAATTTTGGCGTTTTGGGTAATTTTAAAATTCATTAAAGGTTTCGCACAATATTTTTACTGTATATTTCATTCCTATTTTGTAATACAACTAAAAAATAGCGATATTATCTAATATCGAATATTGACTCGACTATAGAATTTACGCGTGAAAATTAATCTGACAAAGGATGAGCTGGTCTAGGCCGCCGCGTCAAAGGTCGCCAGCCAACATGATTGTTTTATTTGTATCATGGCCTGCCGATATTCTGCTAGTTTTCGCGCGAGGAAGGAGACACACCGTTGACATGCCGCCGCGGAGAGTGATCCTTCTTATCATATAGCTTTGCCCAAATACATAATAAAAAGATAAAGACTGATGTACTATAATACTGCTAACGTGCTAACACTCCGTTGAGGTTATGTTTTGGTGTTATATCTAATTGTGCAACAACTGAAGCCCAAATTCGCCTCTAGCGAGCCGCGGTTACAAACCATAATGACAGTTGGGTGGGCGGGGCTTGAATTGTTTACTATTTGGAGGGTTTGTTTGTATGTCTTGACGGTCCAGCGAATTTCCTGAAACGGTGCGAGTGGTGCAGTGGTTCGATACTGCGTTTCCGATGAGACGCTGTGGGCTCGATTCCCGGCAGTGGCAAAGCTTTTTCTTAAAGTTTGTGTTTGTAAAAAAATTTTATTATTAATTTTGGGTACGCCTTGGGTTAGCTTTAGTTAGTTTCTTTTTCTTGAGCTCCCGTAGCGAGCGGAGGACCATGCGCAAGTGAAATATTAAATGTTCTAAAATAGTAAACAAACCATGTCCCGCCCATTATGGTTTATAACCGCTGCTCGCTAAAGTCGAGTAAGCCAGATTATCAGAAAATGGCGCGTCGAAATGAGGATCCCTTATTGGCTAAATTTGTAACGTGCGCAGTTTTCCCTGCTGCTGTCTTGTTTGAGCAATTACGTTCCTCTGTTTTTTTGCTTCATATGTTGTACTGCAAGTATTTTCAAATGGTTTTATGTCATTTAAATTACCCTTAAAGCAACGCATTATTAAAATGGAATTTTAAAAGCTATTCTTGTAAAGTCGTCGGTACGGGTAGGCAAGAAATTGAATAATCGATTAAACGCGTAATATTTTAGCAAATAACTGAATAATCGATTAATCGAAATAATCGATTATCAATATTTTCTGAAATATTAATCGATAAGTCGATTAATCGGTAATTTCTTAAAAGTGAATCGAATAATCGATTATTGTCGCCCACCCCTAATCCCATAATATTGTAGTAAGTGAAACTGAAGCTGAAATTTCGGTAGAATCATTATTGCTGATGCAAGACTGATGTTATTATAAAAAGAGGTAATAAATACTTTGGCTGAATCAGCAGATTCAGTTTTAATTTGTAAATATGGCTTTGATATTACCTTGGGATAGTCAGAATATAAGCAAGTGTTTTTAAACAACAACTGCACTGATGCTTCTATATTTTTTACTAGTTTCGTCCCTATTAGATTCATTTTTAAAAATAGCGATAACTCTGAATTACATATATGGCAAAATTGCAGGCCCTCATCAACGCGTTTCTGTCGTCCGCTTAACATTCATCTTGCTCGTGAGACTCCTGAATTAACCGTTGCAAAAACAAAATTTGGATCATCGAATTAAAAATTTAAAACCCTTTTTTTACAACGAAGAAGCCCTTAATTTGCAAAATCATTTTTTAAAACGGTTTAAGAACATACAAATGATTTTTATACATGATGTTTATCGTTAGTGATAATTGATACACCCTATATCAATATAGATGATGAGCTAAAAATTCAACAATTATTTGTCTAAAACACGATATATTAAACGTGTAATACTTAATAACTTTTATGTCTTATTTCTGGTAAACCTTATTATGGCCAGCTTTCCTAGAAATTCGACCAGTGTGCGCCGGGTCCAAAGGTCACATGCCAGTATCATGCTAGTTTTCGCGCGGGGAAGGAGACATACCATTGACGTGCCGCCGCGGAGAGTGAATCTTCTTATCGTAGTTAATATTCGCTGGTTATAGTTACATTACGACTTATGTATGCTCCTACATTCTAAATCCCAATATATAACCTAAAAACTAAACAAACATTAGGTGATAATAATTGGTGTTATGTATTGAAAAGCAGGCCGTATTCATTACGACGAAGTGTCTGAAAAAATAAGATATATGTGGGGCTGCTTGCTAATCGCAACAAAAAATATCGGCCGGCCGGATCAAAACGTCTTTTATTTTGATTTTTTGAAGATGTCAACAAATTGCTGTATTTGCACTTTTTAGGCGTTCAGGCGCCGAAAATTTAATATTTTTTTATGTTAGGTACGCAATAAAAGTAGGTAAATTATGTAATCTTAACTTAATATTCGCTAGTTTTCAACCCCCCAAGTTCGGCTTCCACATTCCACATCCTACCGGTACATTTGAAATAATTTTAAAACTCATCTTTTATTCGAGCTAAAACATCGAAACTTGCTTCATAACTCAAAACTAAATTAAAACCGCTCCTTGCTCGTTGATCATTCGACGGATCGACGCGACGCAACAGCGAAGTTTGTTCCGTCGTGTTCATATTTGAATTCATACGTATCAGGTTCAGGTTATTTTGCATTCGAATACTTGTGGATTGAAAACCGAATAATACAGGTTATTTTAATAACCGGATAACAGGTTATTTTTCATTCGAATAAGCCCATCACTAGTTTCGAGATAGTCTTTGATGATATAATATGATCCCCACCAGTTATCATCCCCACTCTTTTATCAGAAATTTTAAGGTTGTTCGTTTTAATTGTATTCTTATTATTCTGTTTTGAATTTATAATACATAATTCCTGACACTGTTATGAGAGAAAGTAAACCTACTGTTAATACTACATTAATAATATAAGACATATAACACTTGGAATTTTCTTGCTCGTTAAAAAGGGTGTTGTTTAAACATGTAAGATTTGTTGATTTTATAGGGTTTTCTCTATGTATCAATTCGGAACATTCATCATTTTTACGTTTGATGGTCCAATTTGTGTCATAAATGGTATTGTTTACATAATAATATAAAATTTTGAAGAAATTGCTATTAATGTTCATCTGCTGCATTTTAAAGGAAAATGCTTGGCTGCTATTATTAAATTTTTCAATTCTCATATGATGACATGATTGCGGTAATTCATAATCCGATGTATTTTTGAAACAAACTAAACTATGTGTCACTTTATATGGAATATGCACATATAACGTATTTCTTGTAATGTAATATAACAAAATATATGGGGTAAGAGACATGAAGAATTTTTAATTCTATATTCTAATAAACAAGAAGAGACAATTCTATTACAGTATCATCGACTGAATGATGACATTTACAATAATTCAAATTATAAATAGCAAAAAAGGGATAATGAAATTTAAAACATAACAATTACAATATTTTGGATGCCATGATGACATTCGCAACAGTCAAAATTATAAACGAAAAAAAGAAAATGTTTGTATTAAATTTTGTCATAACATCTTGGTCTTCACATTTCTTCATCTTACAAAGCCACAAACATTCAGCTAAGTTGTTGTGAAGTCTATGATGTTCTTCAATAGGACAATCATCAATCGTCCATTCAAAAATTTCAGCACCACAGTAAAAACATTTGCAAATATCAGCAATTAACAAATAATAAAAACCTGCACGAGCTAAAACTTCGGGCCTTAATTTTCCCTTCCATTTATTAAATGTTGAAAGTCTTTTTTCATAACTTCTATATGAAATATTATCAATTTCTTTATCACAACTTTCTAAACACATGCTTTGGTAGTTAGGCTACCTTTAAGAAATACAAAGCTTTTTCCTGTCTTAAATACAATCCAAAAACCTTGAAAAATCGGTTTAGAAGAGAGGGAACATTGTTTTACAATAATTCTTTATACTCATCTGCCCATTGATAAAAAGAAATATCATGATGACCCCATGAAAGTGTATCAAAGCTGTCCGGAATTTTATATCTTTTGTCGTCTGAAGAAGTTAGAGCTAATTTATTCACCAATTCAGTAAACATATTATGTAATAGTGCAAAACGTTTTTGAATTATTTTCAACTACATCTTTGTAATGAATATATGTTAACTGATTTTTGATACTACTTTTTTTAACCCCTTTTGCTCTTTTAAGCAAACCACTTTCTGTTTTAATGCAATATGCTTTCGCTCCGGTTCCATAAAAACTTTCAATAGGTTCACCAGCATATTCATCTTTAAATTTTCCAACCACAGATTTAGTAATTGGCATATTATGACAATTGCCGATTTGATAATTTGAAGTATCAAATCTATCTATATTACACTTTATGTCATCATAAACATTTTCGGTTTGAATTTCTAAAATGAAGGAGTCTGTATCAGTATACAAGAGTTTAACTTTTTCACCGTATGAGGGTTTAAGAAAATTGTAAAAAAAATCATACATTAAAGTTTTTGATATATCCAATATGGAAAATCCCACATAAATAGGTTTATTATATTCAACTAAAACTTTTTGCATTTGAACCGCAACTAAATTTTCTGAAAATATGGTTAAGTCTTTGAAGTAAGGTTTTGCAATAAGATTTTCTGCGCCATCTTTT
Source organism: Pissodes strobi (assembly GCA_016904865.1). NCBI lineage: Eukaryota > Metazoa > Arthropoda > Insecta > Coleoptera > Curculionidae > Pissodes > Pissodes strobi. The sequence continues at coordinate 150,150 of MU184211.1, forward strand.
CTACTGTTTTTTGCCCATTCAGTAACCAACCTAATATCAGTCCTTTTGTCAACATTTTCCATTTTTTTTCCATAAATGCTATTATTCGCTACTTTGTATGTACTTTTTTCAAATTTGTTTTTAGATTCATTTCTTAATTTGGTGTTTAAATCAATATATTTTTTTAGCCATGGTGATTGATTAAACTTTAAAACTCTATATATTTTAACTATCTCTATTCCATTTTCAATGCATTGTTTCAATAAAGAATAATGAAGAACATATTTTTCCTTATTATTTAAATTTGGAATTAACTTTGACCATTTTGAATTAGGAGGTTTGTAATTTTCAGGACAGAATGGAAATTCATTATGTTGATCATGTAATATATTTGGATATTTTAAATCAACTTCAAATACATATCCTGATTCTGCAGTGTCAGAAATATTCATTATGTTTAAATTTTCAATTTCATCGTTTTTTAACCAAATGAAATTATTTGTTGGATGATATTGTGACATTGCATAACCGTATAAGTTTGTTGCATCAAGATACAAAATATATTTGCTTGGTTCTGATGGATCATAATTTGAAAGAAATATATTATTTGCTTCGGATTTTCTACTTATACAGGTACTGACTCAATATTCGCCAATCGAATTGCATTGAAACAAATTAAATACAATGTTGGCTCTCTCATACTCTTTTTCGGAAATATGTTCATCTGTTAGATCATTATAAAAGTTTTCCTTATCAGGCAAATTTACCTCATCTAGTTTCGAGTAGTTGTCGATATATTTATATGGAAAAACTCCTTTTTGACGAATATACTTAAATTTTTCTTTGTCATTAAAGTATTTTGATACTTCTTTACATTGAAGATCATCAAGCGTTTCAGATAAATTTGCCAAAGAATATGGTAAAAATTTAAATGAATCTATAAATCTAATATGAACATATATTTTTTTTAAGGTGCCTGATTTTTTATCGAAATAGGAGCCAACTTCAATATGTTTTTCAAACGAAATATATTTTTCTTTATTATGTATATAGCTATTACAGATAATTGTTCATTATTTTGACATATATTCTTAATAAACAAATGGTAATAGTAATTCCTCAAATTATGTAATATTACAGGAATAAAATTTGGTTGTTTGTAATTTAAATTACAGATGGAATGTGCAGGACCTCTATATTTTCCAGTGATATGACAATGATCAGCAACTTTATCATTATCAATATATTTGTCACAAATATGATACTCATTAGTGTAGTTCAAATGTATTTTATCTAATTCAGATAATTTATTAATTTTTTATGAACTTTAAGATATTTGCTGTATAAATTACAAACATCTCTCTCTAAAAAATTTTTATAAATATTTGAGCACTGTTAGGTCCTCTATATAGTTCAAATTTGGAAAAACTATCATCAAAGGAACATTTAATATAATAAGCAAATGAATGTGGAAGGTGTTCACATTTTTTAATTGTGTACGATGCAGAATTATCTAATTCGATTTCCATGTTTGAATTATTATCATCATTATTTAATAGAGACTTAAGAATACATTCGAAGTCAGCATATACAACGAAAGGAACTTCCATCTGTTTTTGAATGTTAATAAATTTAAGAATATTTCCGGGAGAATTATTTCCAAATTTATCGGCTCTGATTTCTGTTGATGGTAAATTAATTCTAACAAAATCACAATCAAAATTGTTGTGTCTAACTAAGTATTCTTTAGTGCCAAAATATTGTAAACAACCATCACAAAGATGTATTTTGCCATTATGATTAGAAACCTGCTTTGAAATTAATTTAGACAAATCGGAAATGTAACAGTAATGAAAATTTCCATCATCATCACTAATTAATAACAAGTTCACATGAACTACTTTCTTATTTTTTGTATAGTGGAGGGGACCAATTATTTGATATTCAAATTTAAAATCTTTTTCAAATTGTTTGAGGCCATACACATTAATTGAAATTTCGTTCTGTGATTCAAATTTTGGAATGTCTTTTAAAGTAACTGGAAAGTTTATACCTGTTACGTTCAACAGTGTTGTGAAATGTGGGTAAGATCTAACTTCACAGGCCAGTCCAGTAGGAGGATGAATTGCTGCAACAATGGACCACGCGAACCAGCAGTTATCGTTGTTCCTAGGATTAATAACTGCCTGCTTCATCCTTATTTCTTCAGGTAATGGAATGTGTGCTGACGCGCGAAGGGGGTTGTATTTGTTGTTGTTCACTTCCAAATGCAGAATTTTCACTAGTATCCATCCTGAAAAGAATAAAAAATAAAATAAATACAATTTTAAAAATGAATATTTTCAAATTAGTACAATTATTTTAAAATATTTTCAGTCTCAAATACATAATTTGAATTTTGAAAAATTATTTTAAAATGAAAATTTTTTTTAAAATTGGCCATATTATTTTAGAATATTTTCAACAAAAGAAAATAATTTACCTGAATCACGTTCTGCTAGTTCATCAGATTTTCGGTCCATGGTTTGCAACATGTCTTCCAAGATCAATGAGAGTGTTGTGCTGCTACATATAATATGGAATGGTGTGTTAAACGATTTTACTTCATACTCCTCATTGGTCGGATTGAAATATAACCCAAACAATACCAAATTTAATTTTAGCGTTGTTAGTTTTTTTAATTCGGCTTCTATTACAGTTACAATTTTATTCAAAATTGTATTAAAAAACTTTTAATGTTCACTTCAAATTCATCTGCCGAAATCCTGTACGATATTATTCGTTTTTGAAACACAGATTTAATAATTTGGATTCCATCTTTACTTCTGATTATCGCATTGTCTTTGTGGCTGTGCAAATGACTTGCCCACATATTTCGCCTCACAGTTTTTTTACATTCCTTGCAGTATTTATCATCTGAAAAAAAAAACGAAGTAGATGTTAGTTTAAACATTAAGCACTAAAAATTAGAACAAAGAAAATTACAGTTTACACATTTAAACCACGAAAATAAAAATTAAATTGCACATATCAAAAAATCTTACCATTGATAGAAGTGGATGCCATTTCTGTTGTCTTTCCACAAACTTGTCGAATGTGACGCATAAGATTATCTTTGCGGTTGAAATTTCGTTTACATATAACACATTGGAATTGCATTTTGAAAATCTTAAAAATAAAAATGTCTCTTCTTGTGAAGCTGCTTTTACATTCGGTTGGGAAATGATGACAAGGTTTGAAACTCATTGTTTTAAATAAAGGAATTTTGGGAAGGTATGGATTGTTATCGATGGAATTTACCAACTCATCAAAATTGTTTGTAATCCAATGCTGTCTTTACATTCAACAGGTGAAATAATGAACATTGTTTAAATTCATTGATTTAAATTAAAGAAATTAAAGGAATGGATGGATGGTTAAAGGATGGCATTTACCAACTCATCAAAACTGTTTTTTATTCGACTCCACTTCTCCTCATCTTCTTTATTAAAATATTTCACAGAATCTAAAGAATAGCCCAAAGTTTTTAATTTTGAAATAATTTTTTTGTTTTTTGAATTAAATTTCTTTTGTACAATAAACGATTTATTTTTTACATTAAAAAATGTTTTGTCTGTTTTAGAAAATGTATTATTTGTCTGTGTTTGTTTCGTTTGTTGCATCTGTGTTGCGAGGCCATATGGTTTATTTTGAATTTTAAAAAATGTATCGTCTGTTTGAAAAACTATCGTCTGCGTATCTTGTTCCGTCTGCGTCTCTTTTGTATTATTAAATTGTTCTGTTTGGGTTTGGTTACAATTATTACAATTTTGAATAGAAGGAGGTGGAGAATTCATACTATTCCATGAAATGTCGCTAAACTGATCATTTCGTAACATAAAATTTTGAACTGGAATGAATTCATCAGTATTTTCAGAGTTATTAATAGAAAATTTAAAATTATTTACTGCAATATTTGTTAGTGACGAAGTAGAAGCTTGAAGTGGACTTTTCTGTTGGTCATAACTTACAAAATCGCTATCGTTAGAGCGATTAGGACTATTTTGCCCACAGGAAACTGTTAAATTACTAACGGTAGAATCTGAAGAGAAATAGTTTGATTGGTTATTTAATAAGAGAGATTTGAGAATGGTAGAACTTTTTACAGCGGGACTTTCTTGGCTACAAGGTATTATATCATCATCATCACTAAATCTATTGTCTGATATGTTTAAATTAGTATTTCCAATGTTATTTGATTGTTCGTCGATTCGCGAACAAGAAGGTTCTTCTAACGATCTTTTTAGTGGCAGCTCCACATTATCAGATGGAATTCCTAATAAATCTTTAAATTTTGTCAAATCATCTAAAACTTGTGATGGAATTTCACACTCACTATTTTTTCCCCAGTTTAAATTATTTTCCACCACAATATTGTTATATTCAAATGAATTTAAATCAAAATTATTATCCAAAGGTGTGATTTCAATATTTTCTTCTAAATTTAGATCAAAATTATTATTTTCCAAAGCTATCGTTTCAATATTTTCTCCTAAATTTAAATCAAAATCATTATTATCTAAAGCTGTGATTTCAATATTTTCTCCTAAATTTAGATCATAATTATTATTTTCCAATGCTGTCGTTTCAACATTTTCTTCTAAAGCAACATTGTCTGCTGTTAAATCTAGCAAAATTTCATTGGAATTATTATAATGTGTGCTACTCTGTTGATTTAATACCCTTTTAGAAATGTTATTTTTAACAATTTAGTTCGCCCAGCCGTTTTGACCCTCGAAACGCATGCAATTGCATGCGGCTGGGCGAACGATACCTTCTACCATTTCTTTAAAATCTTTTGATCTTTGGCTTAAAACTTCACTATTATCACTAAGAATTCCCGGTATAGAAATATCTGACAAAATGTTCACTTTGATGGGTTGGTTTTCAAGATTGGGAGCACTGAATGAATTAGAACTCAAATTTACCGACCGAACAGAAGAACAGCTTAAGCGTAAATGATGATTCAGCCGATTTTATATGGTTGTGATGAGAAAGCGACCCTCCCTCCTGACCTCAAAATCTCGACCCTCCCCCTTAACCTCCAAATCTCGACCTACCCCCTCCTATTGACCTTTACACGCCCCTTCGTA